>CM076248.1:15901401-16001401 GCA_038380765.1 Odontothrips loti | reverse complement strand
CCCCACCGGCCCCCGGCCCAGCCATGTCCTGTCCGGGCACTGCGTGGTGCCGGTGCCCGCTGCCCCAGCACGGGCCGCGGGGCCGCCTGCAGGCACAGGCACCACAGGCAGGCACTGCCAGCCCGGCGTCCCGGCCTCCTCCTTCCGTGATGTCATACTGATGTAACGTCCCCGTCACTCGCCGCCGCCGTCTGTGGTCGCTTTCGCCGCCAAGAAAGTCACTGTCCGCGGGGGGCCACGGGGGCCGGAGCCGACGCACTTGTACTAGCGCCGCACGTGCGAGCCGCCAGGGGCCGCCAGGAGCCGCCAGGGGCGCCGCCTGGTCCTCCGAGCCGTCTATAGTCGGCCCAGCCAAAGTTTGGCGCTGGACGCTGCAACGGTACCAATGACATCGCGGAGCAGTCGCAGGTCACTGTTTGGCGGGACGGACTACCACGCCGACCACGGAAGTAGTTCTGCCTGCGGATGGGTGGGCGTTAGTGTGGCGGACGGCAGCTCGTCTCCTGCGTCCAGGACTGGTCGGGTCGGGACGAATAAAGTAAGGGCCGGGTGGAGTGGGGTGGGGAGGCGCACACACAACAGGGAGAAAGCAAAGCGGGGAGGTGAGGGAGGACGACGGGGGGCTATCGAGCCGAGGGACGCCGCCGACGTGACGAGACGGACGCCGACGGCCACCGCGGCCACCACCCCGAGGAGCTGGGCAGGGATAAGGTGCTTGCTATAAAGACGACATGACAAAGCTAAAGGCTATGTTTGAACGCGGGTAAGGAGGGGGGGGGGAGTCCGGGAAAGGAGCGGGAGGAAAAGGGGGGAGGAGGGCGGAAGCGGAAGCCCGGGCGGTGCAGCGCAGAGGAAGGGCCCGCATGGGTATTCTCTTTTGTACAACGGCGGGTGAAAGTAACCGTTCAGTGCAGCCTGAATAGAGCCATGAGCTGAGCACTTTGCACGGAGGGACAAGGCATTACGGCACCGGGTGCTGTAATGACAACTGGTGTGCAGAGGGTGGTGATGGTGATGGTGCCCCTGAACGCTATCAAGAGGGACGTGCGTCATCTGCAGGACTGCGAATAGACCCAGCAGCCGTAAAAAAAAATCTAATAATAAGAATCACAAAGTCATCGCAGCAGTTCCGCATGCCGAGAGCCCAACGAGCCAGCCAAGCCGTGCCACACACTCGCTGACCCACACAGAAAATTGAGCATTTTATTTGGCAAACTTCCTGAGGAACGAGCGGATTTTTCCTTCGCGCCGGTATTAACGCGCACACGTGTTCGCTGCTCGCCGGCGTCACGTAGGTGCCGGTGCCGACGCCGACGCCATCGCGGTCCGAGTGGATTTCCGCGGATCCGCGCCGGCGGTCGCGTGGACAGTGCACACGCGCGGATAGAGGATAGAGGGGTACCGGGGTCGAGTCGCGAGCGCGCTGCGAAGTGCGAATCCGCCGGACCTGCGGACTGCGGACTCTGCGGACCGCGCCGCTACCGCCCTCTGGCGGCCGGACCGGCAGGCTCTCGACTCCGCGATCCGCGGCGGCGGCGGCTGCTGCTGCTGCTGCTGTTCAGCTTGAGTTCAGCTAGCTGTTCTGCGGTTTTGTTGCGGTAGTTGCAGCCGAGTCGGCCGACGCGGAGGTGCTGTCGCTCCGCTCCGCGCCCCGCCACACCGCGCCGCGTCTTCCCAGGCTCAGCTGCGCGCTGCGCCACGCTTGGCGCCCCGCCCCGCCCCCCGCGCAGTGGGCAGTGGCAGTCCCTCCCTGTCTGTCGCGAAGCAAGTGCTCAGCTCGTCGCGAGTGTCACCGCACCGCATCGCTCCGCACCGAGCGCACCGCTGCCGGGGCCGGGACCGGGCGTGACTCACGCCGCGACATGTAGGAGTGCGCGCGCGTGTGTCTGTGCTTGCGTGCGCGCCGCGTGCCCCTTAGCAACGGGGACGGGGAGAGTGTAACCTCACATTTGAGGTTAGGTTCGTCTGTTTGTTATTGCGGGGACCAAAACAAAGCAGCACCAAGATGCCGAACGTCATGTCACGGTGCCTGGACAGCACGGCCGCCAAGTGCAACATCCCCAGGGAAGTCCTGTCCAAGACGGTGCTGGGCACGGCCGTCTGTCTGTACGGCATCAAGCTCGGCTACCCGCTGATCCAGCAGCTGTATAGCAAGAAGGGGGCCAGCCCCTGTGCCAACGGCGTCAAGGGCTTCCAGAGCCAACGGACTCGAAATGGCACCCTTGTTGTGGCGAACGGCGGGGAGGTGTCAACGAATAACAATGAACATGCTGTGCCAAACGGAAAGGCAGTCAATGCCAGTGGTGACAAATCTTCAGGAACAATGGAGCGACGTTCCACACCAGCTGTCAACCGGGAGTTTTTGCTTCAACTGGAGAAACTTATTCGTATCATGATTCCCAAGTTCTGGTGTTCTGAAGTTGGCCTATTGTCCGTTCACACATTAGCACTTTTCACACGTACTTTCTTGTCAATATATGTGGCCTCTATGGAAGGACAAATTGTCAAGTTCATTGTGCGACGAGACATCTGGAATTTCTCCATGATGTTGCTTAAATGGCTTGGAGTAGCAGTGCCTGCAACATTCATCAACTCAATGATCCGCTATCTGGAAAATAAACTGGCCTTAGCATTCAGGTAAGTAATTATTTAATATTTAATAAATAAAGTAAAGTAACTATCTTCAAGGATTGCTATGTTATACTGTAGGCAGTTAGCCCCCTAAGTTTTAATATTCTGTAAAACCCTCCAAGATGGTGTGGTTGACCCTGAAGACCTCCCTTCATTTATTTTCACAGAAGAACCATGGTGATAGAGCTGGGAAAGACCTTCCTCATGAATTTTCAATGCCATTGTCTTCTCAGGATATGAATGAAACAGCTAATTAATCAGGATCTGCGTGGCATTGTCACGTGTGCTTCTTTTTGTCCCTTTTATCTATCTGCTTAGCATTAGTACCTCTGTGCAGTCATTGTAATTAGTAATAAGCACTGATTTTTAAAAAACTGCTTACTTTCAAATTTGGTTTGGGACGGTAAGAAGTTTTAGCAAGTTGCTAGTTAACCAGCTCTCATGCTTTTTGACCTGTGTTTGAGTGGCATCTTCAGCAAGCTAGCAGGAAGCCCTAGAACTGCAAGGGGTTCACGTGTAAAAGGGAGTGGCTGGGACAGGGGGAGGGAGAAGGGGGCGGTGCTTGGGTAAGGGGGGAGTGGTATACTATCCATGAGTCATTTACCAACAATTACTTTTAAGTTAATTGACAGGAATACACTCGAAATGGAAACTTCCTAGGCTGCTAAAATCAGAAATTATTCCAGAGCCATTTCCTTTCTAGAGATTAGATCACAGTGGGTGTGATTGTTTGCATTTGTTTTTAAAGAGAGGTCGGGGGGGGGGGGGGGGGGGATAGAAGCCGACGCCGAACCGAGCAGGTGGACTATTCAGCAGAATGCCGCCTCTGCACTCTGGTCCGGTATGTGAGGTGGGTGGAGCGGGTGGGGTGGAGCGGCGTCCCACAAAGAAATGCTGATACGGTGCGTTGTGCCCGACGGGGCCGGGCTGGGCTGGGCTGGGCTGCACCCAGGCCACGAATACACAACAAAAACACGACAGTCATCTTGCGTGACCGGAGGATGACAATCAGGGGGACGTGGATATGGGTCAGTCACCGGCCGGGGGGGGGGGGGGGAAGAGAGAGGGAGAGAGAGAGAGAGAGAGAGAGAGAGAGAGAGGGAGAGAGAGGGAGAGAGAGGGAGAGAGAGGGAGAGAGAGAGGAGAGAGAGAGAGAGAGAGAGAGAGAGGGAGAGAGAGGGAGAGAGAGGGAGAGAGAGGGAGAGAGAGGGAGAGAGAGGGAGAGAGAGAGAGAGAGAGAGAGAGAGAGAGAGAGAGAGAGAGAGAGAGAGAGAGAGAGAGAGGGGGGGGGGGGGGCAAGTCGGGCCGCAGACCAGACGGTATTATCGCCCACCGGCCGCCGTCGGGAACACCCCGGCCTGGGGCAACATCTCTCCCGGCCACCAAGGTCCTCCTCTTTCTCCTCGGAACTGGTTCGATCATGCGGGCTCCCTTTTGATCGCAATAATGAAAATAAGAGAGGTTTCTAATAGGATGTTCTGGAGTAGAGCTTGACCGGAAACGAGAAGACGACAAGAATCTCAAAAGCGGATACGGAAGTCTGCGGTATGAAAAGTTACGCAGCACGTGCCGCGCCGTCAGCCACGAGCCGACTCTAAAATTTGGAGGCTTAGCTCTCGCTGACGATATGTCACGACCATTCAATAGGGTCAGACAACGCGTACTTTAACCGCGCGGCCCGGGGACGAGCATCCTGAGGCCGCGCGGAGTATCCGGCGCGCCTGACCCTACCAAATGGTCGTGACATATCGTCAGTTAAGCCTCCAAAATTTTGGAGTCGGCTCGTGGCTGACGGCGTGGCACGTGCTGCGTAACTTTTCATACCGTAGACTTCCGTATCCGCTTATGTGATTCTTGTCGTCTTCTCGTTTCCGGTCAAGCTCTACTCCGGGGCTCTACTGCTGCTGTAGTGTGCCGTCCCGGCCCGGCTTCCCGTGTGTGGGAACGGGAGCGGGGCTGGCCAAGGGCTGGCTGCTATGCCGCTGCCGCTGCTCCGCTGCACCCAACCCCGCTGCTGATTGGCCGAACGGCGCTTGCGCAGTCCTTTGATTGGTTCGTGACCCCGCCCCCTCGACCGACTGCACTCGGCTTGTTCGCACTCATGCGACGAAGTGTAGTGTGGCCATACTTACCGTCCCCCCATGACGGAAGCTAGTACGTGTGTGTGCGTGTGTGTGTGTGTGTGTGTGCGCGCGCCTCCACGTGCGCGCCGGGTAGGTAGGCAATACCGGCTCTTGCGAACACGGGTGCCGTGCGGGCTTGCCTACCTGACCGCCCACAGGCGTGGTCAGCCCTGGCCGTGCACACACGTGCACACGCAGACCGCGCAGAGCAACGCTCGCGAGCTGAATTTCGGTCGCCGGAGAAAGCCACGCGCCCTGCTCCTCAAATCCTAACGCAATCCCAAGAATTCTCGGCGCGGAGCAGATCCGGCGAAGTGTGTTGTACTAGCGCCACTGTGGTGCGCCCGCGAACTCGTAATAAAACGGTGGGAAGAAAAAGAAACAACAACGACATAAACTTGGCGTTTTCTTGTTGTGGTGGTCCATCCGGTGTGCATAAGTGCCTGGATGGAACTTTCCACCCGTTCTGTTCCCTCTGAAGATCTTCCCCTGGAGGCGGCCTCCGGCCTCGTTGGGCCTCGCCCGACACGTGTCCCCGAAGGAGGCGTTTTGTCACAGTCCGCGCACATTAAGTGATACTTAACGTAATCCTGAAGCAAACGAGTGTGTTGTTTCGCACGGTGGACGATAGCGTGTGACTGCGTCCAGAACTTGGGGTTGTCGCCTCAAACCGCAAAGGGCCGAGCAGCGCTGCTGTTGCTGCTGCTGTTGCTGCTGCTGCTACTGCTGCTGCTGCTGCTGCTGCTGCTGCTGCTGCTGCTGCTGCTGCTGCTGCTGCTGCTGCTGCTGCTGCTGGTGGTGGTGCTGCTGCTACTGCTGGTGGTGGTGGTGGTGCTGCTGCTGGTGCTGCTGCTGCTGCTGCTGCTGCTGCTACTGCTGCCGCCGCCTGTGTTGGACAGGGCTGGGGAATTTTCCACGCGGGAGGTGGCGGGCGCGCCGGTGTACAAGGACGGGTCGGTCGGGTCGCCTTCTCGATTCCTCTCTGCTGGCAGCAGGCAGCCAGAGGCAGCCAGAGGCAGCCAGAGGCAGCCAGAGGCAGCCAGAGGCAGCCAGAGGCAGCCAGAGGCAGCCAGAGGCAGCCAGAGGCAGCCAGAGGCAGCCAGAGGCAGCCAGAGGCAGCCAGAGGCAGCCAGAGGCAGCCAGAGGCAGCCAGAGGCAGCCAGAGGCAGCCAGAGGCAGCCAGCAGCCAGAGGCAGCCAGAGGCAGCCAGAGGCAGCCAGAGGCAGCCAGAGGCAGCCAGAGGCAGCCAGAGGCAGCCAGAGGCAGCCAGAGGCAGCCAGAGGCAGCCAGAGGCAGCCAGAGGCAGCCAGAGGCAGCCAGAGGCAGCCAGAGGCAGCCAGAGGCAGCCAGAGGCAGCCAGAGGCAGCCAGAGGCAGCCAGAGGCAGCCAGAGGCAGCCAGAGCCAGAGGCAGCCAGAGGCAGCCAGAGGCAGCCAGAGGCAGCCAGAGGCAGCCAGAGGCAGCCAGAGGCAGCCAGAGGCAGCCAGAGGCAGCCAGAGGCAGCCAGAGGCAGCCAGAGGCAGCCAGAGGCAGCCAGAGGCAGCCAGAGGCAGCCAGAGGCAGCCAGAGGCAGCCAGAGGCAGCCAGAGGCAGCCAGAGGCAGCCAGGCAGCAGCCAGAGGCAGCCAGAGGCAGCCAGAGGCAGCCAGAGGCAGCCAGAGGCAGCCAGAGGCAGCCAGAGGCAGCCAGAGGCAGCCAGAGGCAGCCAGAGGCAGCCAGAGGCAGCCAGAGGCAGCCAGAGGCAGCCAGAGGCAGCCAGAGGCAGCCAGAGGCAGCCAGAGGCAGCCAGAGGCAGCCAGAGGCAGCCAGAGGCAGCCAGAGGCAGCCAGAGGCAGCCAGAGGCAGCCAGAGGCAGCCAGAGGCAGCCAGAGGCAGCCAGAGGCAGCCAGAGGCAGCCAGAGGCAGCCAGAGGCAGCCAGAGGCAGCCAGAGGCAGCCAGAGGCAGCCAGAGGCAGCCAGAGGCAGCCAGAGGCAGCCAGAGGCAGCCAGAGGCAGCCAGAGGCAGCCAGAGGCAGCCAGAGGCAGCCAGAGGCAGCCAGAGGCAGCCAGAGGCAGCCAGAGGCAGCCAGAGGCAGCCAGAGGCAGCCAGAGGCAGCCAGAGGCAGCCAGAGGCAGCCAGAGGCAGCCAGAGGCAGCCAGAGGCAGCCAGAGGCAGCCAGAGGCAGCCAGAGGCAGCCAGAGGCAGCCAGAGGCAGCCAGAGGCAGCCAGAGGCAGCCAGAGGCAGCCAGAGGCAGCCAGAGGCAGCCAGAGGCAGCCAGAGGCAGCCAGAGGCAGCCAGAGGCAGCCAGAGGCAGCCAGAGGCAGCCAGAGGCAGCCAGAGGCAGCCAGAGGCAGCCAGAGGCAGCCAGAGGCAGCCAGAGGCAGCCAGAGGCAGCCAGAGGCAGCCAGAGGCAGCCAGAGGCAGCCAGAGGCAGCCAGAGGCAGCCAGAGGCAGCCAGAGGCAGCCAGAGGCAGCCAGAGGCAGCCAGAGGCAGCCAGAGGCAGCCAGAGGCAGCCAGAGGCAGCCAGAGGCAGCCAGAGGCAGCCAGAGGCAGCCAGAGGCAGCCAGGCAGGCAGCCAGAGGCAGCCAGAGGCAGCCAGAGGCAGCCAGAGGCAGCCAGAGGCAGCCAGAGGCAGCCAGAGGCAGCCAGAGGCAGCCAGAGGCAGCCAGAGGCAGCCAGAGGCAGCCAGAGGCAGCCAGAGGCAGCCAGAGGCAGCCAGAGGCAGCCAGAGGCAGCCAGAGGCAGCCAGAGGCAGCCAGAGGCAGCCAGAGGCAGCCAGAGGCAGCCAGAGGCAGCCAGAGGCAGCCAGAGGCAGCCAGAGGCAGCCAGAGGCAGCCAGAGGCAGCCAGAGGCAGCCAGAGGCAGCCAGAGGCAGCCAGAGGCAGCCAGAGGCAGCCAGAGGCAGCCAGAGGCAGCCAGAGGCAGCCAGAGGCAGCCAGAGGCAGCCAGAGGCAGCCAGAGGCAGCCAGAGGCAGCCAGAGGCAGCCAGAGGCAGCCAGAGGCAGCCAGAGGCAGCCAGAGGCAGCCAGAGGCAGCCAGAGGCAGCCAGAGGCAGCCAGAGGCAGCCAGAGGCAGCCAGAGGCAGCCAGAGGCAGCCAGAGGCAGCCAGAGGCAGCCCAGAGGCAGCCAGAGGCAGCCAGAGGCAGCCAGAGGCAGCCAGAGGCAGCCAGAGGCAGCCAGAGGCAGCCAGAGGCAGCCAGAGGCAGCCAGAGGCAGCCAGAGGCAGCCAGAGGCAGCCAGAGGCAGCCAGAGGCAGCCAGAGGCAGCCAGAGGCAGCCAGAGGCAGCCAGAGGCAGCCAGAGGCAGCCAGAGGCAGCCAGAGGCAGCCAGAGGCAGCCAGAGGCAGCCAGAGGCAGCCAGAGGCAGCCAGAGGCAGCCAGAGGCAGCCAGAGGCAGCCAGAGGCAGCCAGAGGCAGCCAGAGGCAGCCAGAGGCAGCCAGAGGCAGCCAGAGGCAGCCAGAGGCAGCCAGAGGCAGCCAGAGGCAGCCAGAGGCAGCCAGAGGCAGCCAGAGGCAGCCAGAGGCAGCCAGAGGCAGCCAGAGGCAGCCAGAGGCAGCCAGAGGCAGCCAGAGGCAGCCAGAGGCAGCCAGAGGCAGCCAGAGGCAGCCAGAGGCAGCCAGAGGCAGCCACAGGCAGCATCTCTCGCACCCGGCACCCGTGCGCCCGGCGGCGCGGCCGTAAACATGACGTCGGCGGCGCGGCGATTCGTGCGAAATCGATGAAAATTCGCGGACAAAAATGGTGGCGGTTGGTCTTGGCGCCCGTCTAGTGCGGCGAGTTTTCTCCCCCGTCGCGCCGCCGCCCTTCACCTTGACAGCCTGCAGGGGCTGCTGCGGGCGGGGCGTTGCGTCAAGGCGTTGGCTGAGCGCTGAGCAGCGCTGAGCGACAGAACAATAGCAAAGCTGAGCCAGAGGGCTGGACTCTGGACCGGTCCGGCTCGGCACCTGGGCTCGGCGCGGCGCTCCGCAGCTAGGGCGCTGTGCACATGCTGCGGCGGCCGCGGCTCGGAGGGCTTTTATCATTTGTTAAAAGAATGCTATTGTTCTGTCGCTCCAGCCAAGAAATATTAGGAAAGTGGCAGTGTTATAAATGCACGCTAAAATTTAATCTGGGGGCGAAGAAAATTATTTTTGCGGCGTTCCGCGCACGACGGAGACCATATCGAGATAAGCCCTGGTCGGGTAGGAGGGTTGGAGGTCGCGCACTATCTGCCAGGAGATGACTCCAGCTCCAGTGGACTGACGACAGACCCTCCAGGGCGGGCCGTATGCTGGACGCGGCATGCAACTTTGCAGCACGTTGCCGTATTGCGCAAAGTGAGCAGTCAGCATGGCAGCAAGCATGGCGGCGCGCAGAGCGGGGAACACAGGCGGGCAGTGTCGGCCGACTCGGCTCGGCTCGCAGGATTACGGAGCGAAAAGTAAGGGCAAGGACGGCTGCTTGTCTCCAAGTGCGCCTCAATTCCATCATGTTACGTTCTTTTTTTAAAAATGAAACATTGCGCTCTTCATTGATTATCGACTTGGCAAACGTTCTAGACAATTCTAGAAGTCCACTGATCACGCGTCTCGGCTGTGTTTTGGATATCGATCGTGTTGTGGGGCTTACCGTCCTGCGCGTGGCGTGTTCTCTTGCACTTTACCTTCGACCCCCCCGGCCACTCTCCTATCTGTCAGGCGTCTGAAGTCTTGGCTGAAGTGGTCGTGTCCACGAGGAGATAGCGGCATCAGCCGGCACCAGCTCTGCTGTCCAGCCGGTCATCTTCGCTGCCCGACTGGGAATGAATGAATGCATGAATAATCGAATTGAATAAATTTAATTTGATTAAAAAAAAAAAAATTCACACTACTTTGTAAAAAAAATTCCAATCCAAGTTCATCAAACGCTAAAAATAAAATTCAACCATTGTGATGGTTATTTACAAGGGTGCACGCCAAAAATTTCGAGATATTTCCCCCCTGTTTAATTAAAAGTGATTTCTTGACCCGCCTGCTCCACTCGCCTCCGGTTCCACAGCTAAGTTTGCGGCCTGTCTGCCTCAGGACGCGGCTGGTGCGGCACGCCTACGGCCAGTACTTCACGAGCCAGACGTACTACCGCGTGTCCAACCTGGACGGGCGCATCGAGAACGCGGACCACCGGCTGACGGACGACATCACGGCCTTCACCTCGTCCGTGGCGCACCTGTACTCGCACCTCACCAAGCCCCTGTTCGACTGCGCCCTCATCGGGCTCGCCCTGGCCCAGTCCAGCCGGCGCATGGGCGCCAACATCATCCCAGGTAGGTAGGGTGAGGGGTACCTGCAGGTGCCCGCTACCCCGCGAGCCCAGCCCGCGGTCCGCGTGTGTTTGTTTGCATCCGACCCCCCCCCCCCCCCCTCCCATTGTGCCGCGGACTTCGGACGGGGACTGTAATCGGCACGATAAGCACGTCCGACTGACTGGCGGTGGCCGGTGCCTTGGCCGACGCCCTGCCGGCCCCCGTGCTCCTGCCGCGGCCCCCCGGCCCCGGCTCTAGACATGCGCCGTGTGCGCCGCCGCCCCTCCGAGCCCCGCATCCGCGCGCACAGTCTCCAAAAGTCGGCCATTATTTTTACCATTATTTTACCATTTTACCGCAAGAGGAGGCTGCAGGGAGCCTTCTCCAGGACATGGCCATCATGGGCAGCGGCTGCGGCGCCGGCTCCTCCTTGTCTGTCCTCTATAGCCATGCGAACGTGTGCGCGGCCACGTGAAGGACACGCGCGCTCGCTCGCTCGCACGCGCACGCACGGCCCAGAGTACGGCGGAGGGCATGCGCCATGCGCAGCGCATTGTCTGAGGCTGCGGAATCTGGAGGCGTGTCGGCTGGCTAACCCCGTGCCCGTGCCCCGTGTGACGGGACGGGACGGTGGTCCCGTGGACTCTAGCCGCCGCGTCACTGTGCACACGGCCTGCTTGACATGGTCGTCTGCGCTGTATTTGGCTGCGTGTGTCTCAATAAGGTATTTCGGAGAAGGTCCAAACCGGAAATGGAGAAGAAGTCAAGAAGATCATGAGCGGAAACAATACGCGGGTGTCATGAGGGTTACCGTAGCAGAGAGTATCTCCGCCACGGCGTCAGCCACGAGCCAACGTCATACATTTGGAAGCTTAGCTCTCGCTGACGATACGTCACGACCATATGGTAGGGTCAGTCAGCGCCGGCACCACCCTGCGCGGCCCGGGAACGTACATCCTTAGGCCGCGTGGTTGAAGTGTGCGCTGTCTGACCCTACCTAATGGTCGTAACATATCGTCAGCGAGAACTAAGCTTCCAAATTTTTGACGTTGGCTCGTGGCTGACGCCGTGGCGGAGATACTCTGTGATACGGTAACCCTCATGATACCAGCGTTTTGTTTCCGCTGATGTTCTCCTTGACTTCTTCTCCATTTCCGGTTCGGACCTTCTCCGAAATACCCTATTAGCGACTGCCGTCCGTACGTGGCAGGGCGGTGGCTCATCCAGGGAGGCATCGACGCGATGGTGTTAAACTGGGTCGTCGTACAGATACGGGGAGGTGAGAAAGAAAAATGTGATTGGAAACCAATAGAGTACTCCGGAGAAGACCGAAACGGAAGTAAGAAGTCGTAACGAAGAAGAAGAATCCCGGAGAAAATATGAGAAATCGCGTGATTATTGAAGGGCAGTGGGGTTCCGAATATTCGATTTCCCCTGCATTCTTCTTCTTCGTTACGTCTTGTCACTTCCGTTTTGAGCTTCTCCGAAATACCTTATTGGCTGCATACCGGCGGTGGGTTCGTTACACTGCCAAGCCGATGTATCGCCGTATTGTCCCACAATTTTTTTATTTGCCGTGGCTGCCAGTCTGTGCGAGGACACCCCTCCCCGGGTGCGCGCGTGCCGAATCAAGATAAGTACCTTATCAGGTTATCAGCCACCAAGGGCAGCTGCTCCCGCTGGCGGTCGCACACTGTAAATAACCCTTGCGGCAGGGAAGGACCTAAGTTACAAACCAGCTCGGCAAACGTTGCTCGCTGTCCTGCGCTCTGAAACTGAAGACCACTTTTGATTCTTCTTATCAGCACTGATTACAACGCTTGTCTCGACAGCCCGAACACATGCTGCCCCCCCCCCCCCCTCCAAAAGAAAAGATTCCCTCTAGACACTGCCCGATTCTCCCAACTCACACTGAGAATTATTGGACATTTACAACATGATGTCTGAGATAGGGACCCGCGAGCAGGGTTGTTAACGTTACTTGTAACGGTAACGGCGTTACTGACGTTAACGTTAAAGTTTAATAACGGAAACGCGTTACATTTCCTCGGAGGCTGTAACGGCGTCGCGTTAAGTTACTTTTAGCAGTAACGAAGTAACGGCGTTATCGTTCGTCAGGAAGCACGACCACGTCTTGAGGACATTTGAGGTCGACAACCGTTTCATGTTTATTTCCTCGTTTATTCTGCTTAAACTGAATTGCTTGCTTACGCATACTAACACGTTCCTATTTCTGTTACTTTATTTCCAAAATATAATGTTACGTATGTAGGTTCGATTGTCACTGCGACGCACTGTGATTTTTACTAACAAAAACACAAATAAATATATTTGGCATTATATCAGTCATTTTTTGCCTCTCAAGCCATCTGAATGGGAGATTACGTGAAATAGTATGGGGACTGGGGACGTTCATAAACTACATGACCGACTTTAGACCACTTTTTGACCCTCTCCCGTCTCCTCCCTATCGTGACCTGGCTAACCTAACCTTACCATGCATTAAGGATAGGATCGTGACCATAGGCTGACCCCCCACTCCCAATCGGTCACGTAGTTTTTGAACGCCCCCTATGTCATGAACGCTTAAAAGTGAGCGCTAATGTATTTTATTTCATTCCTAAATGTCTGGAACGGATCCTTACTCATTAAAAAAAAAAATTAACGGTAACGCCGTTAATCCGTTACCAGTAACGATAACGCGTTACTTTTTAAAACCACAGTAACTTTAACGACTTCACGTTAACAAGGACAAAAATAACGGTAACGATAACGCGTTACTTTTTAAAATAACGACAACAACCCTGCCCGCGAGTGGTGAAAAATGTCGAGAAACGTCCCAGCTCTAAAGGAACAAAAAGAGCGCGCGTGGAGAACGTTTATGCCTTTTGTATGTATGTATCTGACGCCTTGCATACGTTCCTGCATAAATGAGCAACTGACGTGAATTTTTTTCTTTTCCTTTTAACGACGCTTTTGCCGCATGCGGAGCGTGTTTGCGTACGAAAATTGCACATGATTACAAAAGATTGCTCCAGACGGAATCGTCAAAGGTCTTTCGCATGCGACACTCCGTTTCGCGTTTTGTGGCGCATGCAAAAACGACCTAGGGGGGTGCGGCTGCAGCCTTTTCCAGCCGTTGAGGTTTATTTTCACCTCGCGCGCTGCGGCTGCTGCTATGCTGCTGCTGCTATGCTGCTGCTGCTGTGCTGCTGCTGCTGCTGCTGCTGCTATGCTGCTGCTGCTGCTGCTGCTATGCTGCTGCTGCTATGCTGCTGCTGCTATGCTGCTGCTGCTGCTGCTGCTGCTGCTGCTGCTGCTGCTGCTGCTGCTGCTGCTGCTGCTGCTATGCTGCTGCTGCTGCTGCTGCTGCTGCTGCTGCTGCTGCTGCTGCTGCTGCTGCTGCTGCTGCTGCTGCTGCTGCTGCTATGCTGCTGCTGCTGCTGCTGCTGCTGCTGCTGCTGCTGCTGCTGCTGCTGCTGCTGCTATGCTGCTGCTGCTATGCTGCTGCTGCTATGCTGCTGCTGCTGCTGCTGCTGCTGCTGCTGCTGCTGCTGCTGCTGCTGCTGCTGCTGCTGCTGCTGCTGCTGCTGCTGCTGCTGCTGCTGCTGCTGCTGCTGCTGCTGCTGCTGCTGCTGCTGCTGCTGCTGCTGCTGCTATGCTGCTGCTATGCTGCTGCTGCTGCTGCTGCTGCTGCTGCTGCTGCTATGCTGCTGTTGCTGTGCTGCTGCTGCTGCTGTGCTGCTGCTGCTGCTGCTGCTGCTATGCTGCTATGCTGCTGCTGCTATGCTGCTATGCTGCTGCTGCTGCTGCTGCTGCTGCTGCTGCTGCTGCTGCTGCTGCTGCTGCTGCTGCTGCTGCTGCTGCTGCTGCTGCTGCTATGCTGCTGCTGCTATGCTGCTGCTGCTATGCTGCTGCTGCTATGCTGCTGCTGCTGCTGCTGCTGCTGCTGCTGCTGCTGCTGCTGCTGCTGCTGCTGCTGCTGCTGCTGCTGCTGCTGCTGCTATGCTGCTGCTGCTGCTGCTGCTGCTGCTATGCTGCTGCTGCTATGCTGCTGCTGCTATGCTGCTGCTGCTATGCTGCTGCTGCTATGCTGCTGTTGCTGTGCTGCTGCTGCAGCTGCTGCTGCGGCTATCCCAACACGCCTCCAGCCAGGGGTGAGTGGGCCAGCGGACCGGGCCCTGCTCTGCCCGGCACCCGGCCGGCCCCAAGGCCGTCTAGCCGAGCCGCTGGTGGCTGCCCAGGCCGAGCCCAGCCCAGGCTGTCCTGGCCAGTCCTGGCTGCCCTCTCTCTCTTTCTCTCTCTCTCTCTCTCTCTCTCTCTCTCTCTCTCTCTCTCTCTCTCTCTCTCTCTCTCTCTCTCTCTCTCTCTCTCTCTCTCTCTCTCTCTCCACGCGTGCCGTAACCCAGTTAGACACTGTTAGACACCGCCGCCCAGCTGGCCCCCGCCCTGCAGCCTGCCTCCCGCCTTTCCCCGCCGCGAATTAAAAAGAAAAATAATAATAATGCTCTTTATCGCATCGCCCCCGCTTTTTCCCACAGTGGGCATCATCAGTACCATCAGCAGCAGCACACACGTAACACATAGCTGGTTCCAGGAAAAGCGCGCCAAATTGACGTCAGTATGCGAGCCGGGGCACCCGGCCAGACGCAGCCGGCTGGGCCGGGGAGCATCGCATCCATCGTGTGTGTGTTGTGTGTTGCGGCAGGGCGAGGCGTGGGCCGGCCAACATGAAACCATCAAACTCTGCCGTGCCTCGCGTCCCTCTGTCTACCGACCACACGGCCGTATAGCGGGGGTTCCGAGTTTGGGTTTGGAATTGGTAATGGGGCAACGGAAACGGGACTTCAGTCGCCGGTCGGTCCAAACCGTGCGAAGAAGTGCGTGCGTGCGTGTGTGCGCGCGCGCGCGCGCATGAACCGCGACGTCCGAAAGCGAACCGAGATCGTGACGTTTCTGTTGCGCTGGCGGCTTCAAGGCCGCCCACCCGTGTGGCTGCGGCTGCCGCCGGGGTTTGTGGAAAACGTATAGACAGTTATCTCCGTCCGCGGGAAGGGAAACTGCGCAGAGGAGGAGGAGAGTGAGGCGGCAGAGCGGCAGAGCGGCAGGCGCGGATCCAGGAGCGACTTGTGGGGGGGCAATGTGCCGCTTTTTGCCTAATTACAGGCGAAAAGTTTGGCGGGTTGCCTATATTTCAGGTGCCCTTTGGGGGCCTTGGTAACATCCGGGAGGGGAGGGTGGTAGTGGGGGGGGGGGGGCAAAACCCCTCTGGCCCCCACCCTCCCCCGGATCCGCGCCTGCAGAGCGGCAGAGCCTTGTTACCGGGTAAAGAAGCCAAACTCGGGGCAAGTTTTGGAAATATTTTTTCCCTTCCATTTTTCGCATGGCGGTGTCGACGTACGCGTCCACCCGCACCCGTACGGGGCTTTACTATGGAGTGTGAATCGTGCGTGCAAACACACCGTCACACACACACACACACACGCGTTACATTGCAGTTGAAAGAACCGCGGCCGTATCGGGTGTCTGTCCCCCTGGGAGAGGTAGCCGCCGGAGAGAGAAAGAGTGAGAGAGGTGTCGACAGTTTCGGTGGCAGGAGGCGATTGGAGGCGGCGCCGGCCAATAAGGCAAGGTGCTGTAGCGTGCTGTAGCGTGCTGTAGCGTGCTGTAGCGTGCTGTAGCGTGCTGTAGCGTGCTGTAGCGTGCTGTAGATTGCCTCTCCCCGATCCTACGTAACTCACTTAGCGTCCCGTCCCCCTCCCGCCGTGCAGGCTCTGCAGGCTCCGGAGGGCGGCTCTTCCACAAATGTCGTAATACACCTCACCTCGCGGCCGAGAGCAAAAATGAAAGGTGGAATAAAAAAAATCAACAACTCTAAACATCTTCAAAAACTATAGAAAAGAAGGAACTAAAATTTCTGTCGAGTGAATTTTGTGAGAGTGGCCGGTCAGAGTGCGGCTGCGGGGCTATAATAGGTAGTCGGCATCACATTCTGCGCTGCGGGCGCTGGGCGCTACGGGCGCTGCGGGCGCTGCCGGTCCCGGGCGGACCGCTTTGTATGTAATCCCCCGCGCTCCTAATGCTGCGACTGGTACCGCTGGCAGACCGTAACTTTTTCCCCCTCCCTAATTTTCTTTTTGTACAAGAGAAAATCGCCGCATGTGTTTGGGAAAAAAAAACGAGTGAGCCGCAGCTTGCGCTCATGCTGATGTGTATATAATGCACTCACTCACTGCCCCGCTGTTCTGCGCATGATATGACTCTAGGTGACTTTGTTGAACGCGAACGTCCGCAGAAATCTCTTCCTTACTTCCCCTCTGCATCATGTATGCAGCGCAGTCTGACTGGCAGTGGTAGGTTCTTGTCGGCGCCTCCCGTGTCAGAGAGGTGAGCTTCGGCCTCGGGCGGGACGGGAAGGCCGGGCCGTAGCTTTATTGTCGCCGATTGATTGATTGCTGACGTCCAAATTTCCGAAGCGTTATGGAGCCGGCGCGAGGCGCATGCCGCACGTGCCGAGTGGAAAGCTCTAGGCTAGGCGCCGCCATGCAAGACGGTTTCTTTCTCTGCCGGCTGCTGCGCCGCGGCCGAGCCCCGGCCGAGCCGGCGGTGGTTGATCCGGGAAACAAGTCGGCAGTCGGCGGTGCTGCGATAAGTGGTCTGCGCACAGCCCTTCTCTGCGTGTGATCGTGAGGGTCGTCTGAGATAGCAGCTGTCCGTGGGCCGTCTGAGTCACCGGGGGGCGGGGGCGTCCCTCACCCGCGGTCGAAGCGCACCTTTAAGTCAAATATTTTTGTCCTTTTTTTCTGATTTTTCCTCTAATTTTTCCAAATTTTGTTGAAATTTTCAGACTTTTTCCTGAGTTTTGTCTGATGATTTTTCTTTAAGGTTTACGTAGTTTTTTTTTGTGTGAGGAGGAACCCCTTGCATCGAGGGGACTCTCACCACGACGGCCGTGCGGACGCTTGTCGGACGTCCGCTCCCCGGTACTGTGACTGACGGCGTGCTCTGCTGCCTCCGCAGGTCCCCTGCTGGCGTGTACCGTGATCGGCGCCACGGGCCAGATCCTCAAGGCGGTGTCCCCCAAGTTCGGCCTGCTGGTGGCCGAGGAGGCCAACCGCATCGGCTACCTGCGCTCCATCCACTCTAGAGTCATCACCAACGCCGAGGAGATCGCGTTCTACGGCGGGCACAAGGTGGGTAGCGGCGGAGGGCTCAGCCCGGGAGGTAGGCAACAGCCGGGCCGCTGTGTGCACCGGCGCGTTGGCGTTGCCTACCTCCCAGGCGCCTCGCCGTAGAGCTCGGGTCAGCCTGGTGGGTAGGCAACCCGGGCGCAGGGGTGCGCGGTGGCCCTGCGATTGCCTACCTCCCAGGCGCCCTATCGGAGGTCCGCCCCGGCTGGGTGACACTCACCACGTTTGTAACGCCCGTGCGGGCGGCATGTTGCCTCGGCAGGTGGAGCTGACGCACCTGCAGAAGGCGTACGAGATGCTGGTGCGGCAGAAGAACCACATCTTCCAGCAGCGCCTGTGGTACGTGATGCTGGAGCAGTTCCTCATGAAGTACGTCTGGAGCGGTACCGGCATGGTCATGGTGGCCCTGCCCATCGTCATAGGCACCCGTCTGCCAGGTGAGCATCGCTTTGTGAATGCTGGACGGCTGTGGCCGAGGAGGCGGTGGCGCTTCGCCAAGACATGGCACTCCGCACCGCAGTCGCCGTCGCCACTGCTCGCTGCAGGTTGTTGCAGTTAGGCGCAGGTCCCGGGTGGTGGTTGGGGGGGGGGGGGGGGGGTACTTTCTGCATGCGCGTGACGACGGGACGGGGTCGGCGAACTCGCTGGAGGAGAGCAAGATGCAGTGTATGCGCACTTGCGGCTCGACTTGGCGGCTCTCCGGCTGTCAGGAGCGTTGTCAGAAATGGTTGCACTGCAAAAACACACAAGGGAATCCCACCGCCATCCAGAATATGCCTTGGACTTTCTATACCCGTTCAGTGCTAATTTTTTCCCCCCTTCTGGTCTCCAGCGCAAGATGGTGCCTCTGACAGTGGCGTGAGTGAGCGTACGCAGTATTTCACTACCGCCCGTAATCTTCTGGTGTCTGGAGCTGATGCTGTTGAGAGGCTTATGTCTTCCTACAAGGTGTAGTAAAACATTTGTTCTATTGCGTACTGTTTTCGGTGAGTATGGCGTTTCTAATACCATATTGTTTTCTACCCTGCAGGAAGTTGTTGAATTGGCTGGTTACACTTCTCGTGTTGGAGAGATGTTGGATGTCTTTGGAGATGTCAGTGAGGGTCGATACAAGAGGACAACAACTTCAGCAACGAAGCAGAAAACAGAAGGAGTGGCCAGACTGGAGTTCAAGGATGGCCAGCCAGTTGCCAAAGGTGTGTGTGGAACTGGTATTTTTACTTCAAACTGTTAATTAGTTTACCGCCAAGGCATTCCCATTTTATTCCTCTTCTACATTCTTAAATTATTATTATTTTTGTTTGTCTCTTTATTGCAGGGAAAATCAGTGAATCCACAGATGGAAGCATTGCTTTGTTGGATGTGCCCGTGGTCACTCCAAATTGCGATGTTGTTGTGCCATCATTGACTTTGGTGGTCCACTCTGGAATGCACTTACTCATAACTGGGCCTAATGGATGCGGCAAGTCATCTATGTTCCGCATTCTGAGTGGTCTGTGGCCTGTATATGCTGGAGAACTTCGGAGACCAAAGGATTTCTCACTATTTTACATTCCTCAAAGGTATATTTTTCTGCTTAGTTGGTTCCCAATATTTTTTTAAACATCAAATTTCATATTTCCTTTCTTTTTTGCTCAGACCATACATGTCATTGGGGTCCCTGCGCGATCAGGTGATATACCCAGACACTGTTGAGGATATGCACAACAAGGGTTTGACGGATGCAGATTTAGAACGAAGTTTATCTCTGGTCCACTTGGGCCAGCTGGTGGCACGAGAAGGAGGCTGGGATTCCCAAGCAGACTGGAAAGATGTTCTGTCTGGTGGTGAGAAGCAGCGAGTTGCGGTTGCACGCCTCTTTTACCATAGGTAAAGTGTCAAAATCCAGACGAGTGACCCTATAAAAGTAAAATGGAACAAACAATGATTATATGAGTTCATGGCATTCTTTTTTTTCCTCTCCCACAGGCCTAAGTTTGCACTTCTTGATGAGTGTACTAGTGCAGTTAGCATTGATGTTGAAAGTAATATTTATCAGGCTGCTAAGGATGCTGGAATAACTCTGCTGACGATCACTCACCGCCCATCACTTTGGTATGATAATAGCCATTTCTGGGATGTTCAGCATGATATTTGAGCTTGTTTTTATACAATGCCATATCTTTCCCTTCACAGGAAATTTCACACACACATACTTCAGTTTGATGGAGAAGGTGGATGGAACCTCTCTCACCTGGATGCTAAAACTGCCATGACACTTCGTCAAGAAAAGGCACATTTAGAAGCTCAGCTTGCAGATATTCCTGTTGCACAACAACGCCTTGAGGTAAAGAAAAAAAAATGCACTCCATCTACTGCTTTCACCTTTCCTGTCTTTTTCCCCCATTTTTTCCCCTTCAACTGCTCATTTATATTTTTGTCAAACAATCACAGGAGGTGTGCAAGGAGCTGGCTGATGAAGAGAACAGATTGACTACGGCAACACAACATTAGACTTTAGAACTGAACTGTAAATGCACTATGTACTATATTTGCAAGCTTTCAAATAACTTGCCACTTTTGCTAAAGTACTTTTCCTTTTATTTGTAAAAATCTTTGCCATTTTATTGTCGATAGTTCATATCATTTTCTTTTGTCTATTCATAACCATGCAATTTTAATGTGATTTTTAAAAATTATTTAAGAATATTGAGTGAATGTGCAGCTTATGTACATTGTTCAAAGGAGTGATGTTGCATAAAAAGTTCTAGTGTTATCTACAATGCTAACATTTCTGACAAGTGCCTTTTAGATATTTCAGAATTGAAATGAATCTATAATCAAAAATTATTTTGATATGAATGACTATCCACGCACGTATGATGTGATTTACTGTTACCATACCTAGTCGGTGTCTGTGTGCTCTCTAAAAACACAGGACAAAGTTTCTTTTCTCTTTCCTGTAACAAATAAATGACTTGGGGATGTTGCTCACTTGTGAGTTGAATGATTTGTAATTGTTCTGTAGAAATGGATAGGATCTTTTTTAAAAATTCAGCTTATTGTTTATGTTAGACCAGATATTTCTACAAAGTGTATTTTTTTTTCTAAATTTATAAACATTGGATTGGGGTTTATGTGCATATCTTATGCAATGCTCAAACATTTATTGACTAATATTCTTCAATGGAATCAACATCATGATATGTATATATGTTATGAACTTGATGAAAGGGTATTCATGACAAGCTACTGAAGCTTACTTTTAAAAGGCATTTCTTTAGTGTTATTAAATATGTGGTTTAATTATGGTGATGTCTGAGGGTAATTAACAGGGTAGAACTGATTTTATGATGTTTTCTATTTTGATGTGTAGTATCCTGTAAAGTGGATTGTGATGCATTGCTGCCACCAAAATGTATAGTACCAGCAACAAAATTTGATGCACATATTTTGTTGGTTTGAGAAGCTTTGGTGGAAGTGAATACCATTGGTGTTGTTTCAGGGTTTAAAAAAAGGGATAGAGAACAGCTGGTCTTTCTCTTCCATTTTTAATTATAATTTTGTATAATTTATAATAATTAAAAATTTGTATAATTCTGTTAGAATGGCTTAGTTTGTATGTAACCAAGCGGAACTGTGAAATTTTTGGGCTTAGCTGTTTTTTCTTACTCATTACTATTTTGTTATGACATTTTTATATACTTGTTCAGGGTATTTTCTCGAACACCTGCCTCTGCAAGTATTTCTCTCTATTTAGCCATCATACAATCAGAAAAGAAGTTGATGTTTGACTATTTTCCTTGAATTTGTGGATGTGGAGGTAATGTTCCTACGATTAACATCATATTTTTCCCCATTCCTTGTATTGTGGTTGAGAAATGAAATGCATTGGTTTGGCTAGTTTGCCAACAAAGCAGGATAACGATTCGCTGAATTTTAGTTTTCCTGCTACTATGTAAAATTGTGTGCCAGCGCGAGTGCATGTGTGAGTGTATGTTGTCTGTGTTTTTGGAACACACTTTTTCATTTGTGTTGACATGGGTGTCTTAGAGATCCTCATGTTGCACTGTTTTGACCTTTCATTACAATATGTTGAGACTTCATGAGTGTAGTACACATGTTAATTCCATTTTGATACATTATTCTTCATT
This sequence comes from Odontothrips loti, assembly GCA_038380765.1. NCBI lineage: Eukaryota > Metazoa > Arthropoda > Insecta > Thysanoptera > Thripidae > Odontothrips > Odontothrips loti. The sequence continues at coordinate 15,980,084 of CM076248.1, read as the reverse complement.
ACTATTTCATTAGCTCTTTCTAAATTGATATTTCAATGCCATTTTTAATTAAGTTTAAACATGTTTTAAAGGCTCATTTGATGAAATCAAATTAGGAAATGAAGTGTCAGTAGTGCAGCGGCATAAAGAAGTAAACTGGTTGAGTATTACGTGATATTGTCAGTCCTCTGATTGGGTTTATTGTTATATTTGCAACAGATGTTGATGTGATATTATTGAAATGTAAGTTTAAAACAATTCGCAGTGAGTTGAAGCTTTAACTGTTTGTATATGTCTATTTATGTACTTTCAATCGTTATATGGACGTTTCATGCATAATCAAACCATGAGACAAATTGTTGATTGTGTTGTATGCTTTCAGTTGTGAGATCAACTGATAATAAATGTCCTTTGTACATCATCTTTTGCGTTTTGTCTTCCATTTCTTTCCGGTTCCATTCATTCAGAAACATAGAAGAAAGAACAGTGTGGGCATTCGGCTCAAGGGTATTAAGGCGGTTCATAAACAACACTTCAAAGCATACCGAGAGTTTTTTTTTTTTTTTTAAACCTCAATCCAACGCCACATGGTGTCATTTCTACATGTAGAGGTCAATCGGCTCGGCGACGATGTGTCGGCGGCTGCTGGGATAGGCGAAGGCGGTGACCCCCCGCACGGCAACAGGAACGGGGATGGGGTGGGAGTGGGGGCTCCCCACGGCGGTGCGTTGTGGGTGCAGGCGGCGCACGGCCTGAGGCGTGGACGTGCCCCCCGCGCCGGCGACGGCCTGGTCCCGGAGACGCCCCCACATGACGGGCCCCCGCACCCGGTCTGGGTGCGCGGCGGCCACGACGGCGCCCTTCTCGGGCAGCTTCATGCGACGTTGGATGTCCTGTTGCTCGAGGAGTTTGAAAGAGGGCGTGCGGCACGCGTAGTAAACCAGCTCGACCAGGGTGAGCAGCGAGGCGCCGAGGAACAGACCCGCCGTGCCGCCCATGGACACTGCGAGAAGAAACGTTGACCAGCCCGGAAATACAGAAGGGCTGCTCTGAGCTGATCAGTTACTGACCCACGAGATCCAGCCGCGTCCGCACCACGTTCCGCCTGAACCGGGTCGTGGGCAGCGAGTCCAGCATGAGCCGCACCCGGGTCCCCTGCTCGTGGTCGCCGTCCATGCCGTCCACGTCGTTGCTGCGGACGGGACGGACGAGAACAACGTCAGGGAGGAGGTCGACGAGTGCGTGACAGCACAGCATGGGCGCCGCTCGCACCCGTACCCACCCCTGGCTGGACTTCCAGACCACGCTGTACTCGGGCTCGGTGCAGCTGGATACGCAGTCGCAGGCCAAGCCTGGCTTGGTGCTCCACGACGTCTTCAGGCTGCGGAGTGTCTCTGAAACCCGACCATTAACGTACGTAATACACTCGGATTCTGTCCTGCCGTTGTTTCGGCAGGCGTTGCGTGACTTAGAGCGGCTCACCGGAGTGCGTGTTGAGGCAGGCCAGGCCCTCGACGTCGCAAGTCGTCACGTTCATCCCCCCTGGAAGACAAGGTAGCGACGTGCGTGGACGGGGTGGCATTTTTGAAACCACACATTGCTGCTGTAAAATAGCCGGCTCACTCGCACGCTGGGGACTCACGCATGTTGGGCATGTAGTGGTGCGTGCAGTTGCAGAACTTCATCTGGTAGTACGCGTGGCACTCCACGATGCACGTCGAGTACGAGTACTTGCTGTGCAGGGTCAGCGGGTTCTCGTGGGGGAAGCGGCAGTTGCGCTGCTGCACCGACACATCCAGCAGCTGAGGGTCGTTCTCGATCTCCGTCACCTGCCGCACCAAAACGTTTCGCTCGGAATCGATTTCGATCGCGGCCGTGCCTCGTCGGCGAACACACTCACGGCGAAACGCATGTGGAAGTTGAGGCCCCAGAAGAGCGACTCCTTCTCATCCTGGGGGTGGTTGAAGTTGGGCACGTCCTCCGGGGCGTGGATGAAGATCTGGGTGGACAATACCAAGCGATGCGTCAGCTTTCACACAGAAATCCTCGTGGATGAGACATGTAGAGGGGGACGGGGTGTACCTTGATGGACTCCTTGGCCATGAACTCGAGAGTGCCGGGCCCCGTCCTCCGATTGGAGATGAGTTCCACGAGGTCGTTGTGGATGCGGGATCCGTTCCTGCGGCATCGGCAACAGCGCCACCAGTCAGCAGGGGGTGGAGGTGGGGGTGGGAGCCTAGCCCGTGCGTCAGGGAGCGTTCACAAACCACGCGACCTTTCTTTGAACGCTTGCAGCGTATGGGAGGGTTGGTGCTGGAGAGCACTGTTGCGGGCGCGGGCCTGAGTCAACCCTGTGAATGCAGGTGTGGTGGGTTCGATTCCCGCAGACGATTCCACGCACTCTCCACCTCCGCGCTGATTTTTCCCGTACCTCGATCATGTGTCACGCGGTTTCAGAACGGTCCCTAGCGGTCGGACGCGGATACAGGCTTACGGGTGGTAGCGGTTGTGCAACGAGTTGATGGTGAAACAGAGACCCGTCTCCGTCTGCAGCGCCAGGAAGTTCCTGCAGCAGTCGAAGGGCTCGCCGTTCCAGCGGCAGTTGATGAGGAGCGCCGGGCACGTTGAGCGGACCTGAGATGGGTTGGGTAGGAAGGTAGGAAACATTTTTTAATATTTTTTATTTACCATACTTTTTTTAGCAGATGGTACGTTTAATACGCAGCTGAAAATATAAAAATTATTCTAGAAATACATTTTGATAATCTGTTACGTATCGTGTTATCGACGATTCATAGCAATTTTTTTTTGTGTGAACACCCTGGCCCACCCCTACCCTACCAGGTTGATGATGGTGTTGAAGTCGTCGCGGCACGTCATGACGCTGCCGCACTGGGTGCTGCACGACCGGCACGTCCCGTCGAAGAAAACGATGTCCCGCAGGAAGAAGTCGAGGTTGCGATTGCGCTGCACGCCAAACACCCTGGAAGGGGAGGCGGAGGAGTAAGGCAGGAAGCCGAACCCGGAGCTTTCGCGCTGCTTGTGCCTTGAGTTCCGCACTCACTTGGTGGCGCTCTCGTAGAGCTTGTCGGGGCTCTCGGTCTCGCAGACGGACACGGCGGGGAACGTGGTGTTCCAGTGCAGGTAGGCCGTCTCGCTGACGAAGCTCACGGCGTGGTACTGGAACGCCTCCCAGGACGCGATCAGCAGGAAGTAGGTGGAGATGAGGGCGGCGCAGCACACCGTTGTCCAGAACAGCCTGCCGCAGTCCGGGAGCACCCCGACAAGGGTCAGATGCTTCCGAGGCCCCTCCGGATCCCAGGCTACAGCGGCCTCAGAGTCAGTGTCGCGCCTTACCGCTCCACCCAGTGGCGGCCGGGGTCGGCCAGGTAGCGCAGGCCGTGCAGCGAGCTCTCCTGCAGGTACTCCTTGATGCCGGCGAGCAGCCGCTGCGAGGAGCACCACATCCTGGCGCCTACTGCCGGCCCGCGCCCGCCGCGCTCCTCCGCGGCCGTCAGCGTGAGGCATTGATCACCCGGCCGGGGACCCCGGGGTACAAGCGAGTCGCGTATCGCGGTCTGCATCGGCAGCGCGTCTAATGCATGCACGCAAAGGGGCCAAAGCGGACGGAAAACGTACGGAAAGCAGCCGAAAAACGGGCGGAGGCGACAATAAACAAGGCTGCCCAAGGGCCAATCGCGGGCGAATTTGTCAGGTGGCCCACTAGCCCCGGGGACCACGTCCACGGTCGTCTAACGTTCCGGAACATTCCCGAACGTCCCTTGGAACATTTCTAACCAGTCTCGATACTAACAGAGTTTGGTGGGCCGAACCCAGCAGACACCAGGACTTATGTCGTCCTAACCACGGGAACTGTAGCCCCCCCCCCCCCCCTTGCCGTCGGCAGGTACTCCCGACAGTTCATTCGTGCTAAAACATGAACGACAGGGATAAAGTTGTGGCAACTAGACCAGATTTCATGAGGTCGCTATTCGCATCATATCTAGGACCTGCACGAAGTCTAGTTAAGTTGCCACAAGTTGGTAAAGGTGTTTCAACACCCCTGCCGACCGCATTTTGCGGGTACAAGGTCCCTAGGAACTGCGTACCCTCCTGCTGACCGCTTCATGGAGGTACACCAGCCCTATAGGCTGCGTACCCCCCTGCTCACCGCTTCTTGGGGATACCCGGCCCCTTGGGACTGTGTACCCCCCTGCCGAAAGCTTCTTGGGGGTTCACAGTCCCTAGGGACTACGCACTGGTGTCCTGGGGGGTGGTGACGAACGGACAAAACAAAAAATCTCGGTCGCTGATAGCGCTCCGCGAATGACAAGGGGTCGTACCCATATTACGTGACCTTTTTTTTTTTTGGGGGGGGGGGGGTCGAAGCCAAATACTACGCCCTATCTTAAATACATGGAAAGGTTAGGTTATCCACGTCACGAGGAGGGGGGAGGGGGGGGTCAAAAAGTGGCCCAATAGCGGTCACGTAATATGGGTACGGTCCCCAAGGCTGCGGCAAAACGTTGAGGGATCTTCGCTTTATTTCAGTTTGCAACAACAGAGTGCCAGAGTCAGTCCAGGTAGGCCGTGCTGAAGCCTTGCGGGTTGAACACGGCCCGGCTGGAGACGCCGTCCCGCGGCGTGATGGGGTGCGAGCTGTGCGAGCTGCCGGCGGACTCGGTCCGACCCTCGGCGTCGTCCTCCTCGTCCTCCCCATCGCCATGGAGGTGGTCCTTGACGTAGAAGAAGGCCTTGAGCGTGAAGAAGTAGAATATCTCGATGAGGCTGAGCACGGAGCAGCCGAGGAACAGGCCGGCGGTGCCGCCCACTGACACTGCGGACAGGGCAGGAGGGTTGTGTGTATGAGAAATGTCGAGGGCGGTGGTCGTGACGCGGACAACCCGGCGGGAACCGAACCGGCGTGTCCGGTCGGCGAAGGACTTACCGAGGACGTCAATGAAGCCGAAGATCACATCCCGCTTGAGCCGCATCCGCGGGTACTTGGTCATGCCCCACTTGAGGTTGGTGCCGAGGAACCTGAGGCACAGAAGTGACGGGGATCATACATTAAGCACGCACGCGTGTCGTGCGGGCTGGCATACCCCGGCGCTCGCAGGCGCGCTGTACTCGCCATGGCATGGTGTGGTCGTTCTCGATGATGTAGTTGACATCCTCGCACGGAGGCAGGCAGTTGCACTTGACTTTCTTCTTCGTGACGGGATCTCGTAGCGTCGACATTAGATCTGGAGCCCAGAATAAAAGCGCGCAAGCAATGCAAGTAAGAGGTCGATTCCACATCACTGATTCATTTTTTCAAATTTGTATTTTTTACCTTTATCCTTGGCCAGGCAGTGCATGCCCCTGACGTCGCAAATCTTGTATTTGTCTGGGGGGGAAAATGAAATTTGTGACTTGGAGCCCTTCCCGTACAAAGCTTTATGGATCCTAGTTGTCTCCTGACAATCTCAAACGAAATTTCGTCGAGGCTTAAATGAGACGACAACTAGACCGCCTGGAGACAACCTGGATAGTAGGGCGGAGACAGTGGCGAGACCGCTTTGAGGTAACTCGGGGAGACAGCGTGGATACAGCTAGGAGACAGTTCGAAGCCTCTCAGGAGAACTCGTGTGATCTCACTGGCTTGTGGTTGTCTCCAGCAAGAAGGCGAGGAGACACTTTCGAGTTGCTTCCGAGTTGGTCTGTAGATGAGCTGGAGACAATAAGCTGGAGTTGTCTCCACTCGGAGACAACTAGGATCCAAATAATTCTGTACGGGTCAGACCTCATTTTTTCAAAGACATGCCGATCTAAGGTGACGGCCAGGTTAGGCTGGGGCTGGGTAACCTGGGCTGGGGACTCACGGACAGGCCGGTAGAAGTGCGGCACGCAGCCGCAGCGCTCGTGGGCCAGCTTCATGCGGCACTCGTTGCGGCACAGGTTGTACGAGTACACGGGGCTGAGCAGCAGGTTGGTTTCCCTGAGGAAGCGGCAGCGCCGCTGCTCCACGCTCAGGTCGGCCGCCTCCATCGACGTGTAGATGCTGAGCGCCGAGATGTCGAGCGTCTTGTAGGAGCCGGAGGGCGATTCGAGACGCTGCGACGCGAAGTCGGCCGTCTCGTTGGAGCTGTGCAGGTACACCTGCCGGGGCCGGGGAGGGGAAAGGAGAGCTAGGTTCGAGTTATGAAGCCAAAAGTCCTGCTCCGAAATAGTTTATGGTAAAACTGAATGCCGATTTTTGGACCCGCGGCAAGGCACCGCGGAGAAAGAAGAGTTTTTCGCACCAGGTATCCGGAGTTCATGTCCATGACTTGCGCAAAGACGTCACCGTCCAAAGGACTCCCGAAAAAGGACCACCCCCTCTGCATGTAGGTGAGGTTCTTGGACTTGAAGAACCTGTCCGGGGACGAGTGCAGATTAGTCTGAAGGCGGCCAAGAGTGGCGGCGGCAACGCATTTGCACCTCATCCCCTCACTCTGGCGAATTGTACATGGCGATGTCCGAGTTGAAGGCGTAGCAGAGGCCGTGCTCGGTGATGGTGGTCTGCAGCTGGCCGATGGTGTTGGCCTCGGTGTTGCTCCCGCTCACGGTGTAGTAGAACTCGAGCTTCACCTGGGGAAGACTCAGACGGATGGCAGCGGCAGCCCGCGACAGACCCAGTAAATCTCACCCGGTTTCGCTGTCATACCCACCGCCAGCACCAGGTCCATGTACTCCGAGGGCTTGATCTCATCGGGAAAGTAGTCGGGGACATCATCGAAAGTGTCGTATGTCGCGTTGGCGAGCTTCATGAGGAAGAGCTTCAAGCGCTCCTTGTCCTGGATGTGCGTCATCCTGGAGAGAAATTGTATGATAATGAAAACAAAGAATGGAAGGCAGCGACGCGCTCCCTTCGACTTACTCTTCCGCCTTGGCATCGACGTTCTTCTCCTCATACTTGATGGTGGGGCAGATGGTGACGGAAGGGAACGACGTGTTCCACTCCTTGTAGTCCCGCTCCATGGAGATGACGGTGGGGTTCTCCTGGTAGTGGGTCCAGGTGGAGCGGGACACCTCCACGGCGCCGTACAGTCCCAGCACCACGCAGACCAGCCACAGCAGCCTGTGAACACCAGCTGACGGGTGAGGACGCAGCACAGAGGGTATCGACGGGACTAAGGGTGTGGCGTACCGTTCGAAGTAGTGCCGCTTGTTGTCCGTCATGTGGTTGAAACCGTGGATGGACGAGGTCTTCATCACCAAGTACAGGAAGTTCAAGACGGATTTGCACGTCAGCTTCCTCTTCTTCCGCTTGCTGTCGTCCGCGTCCGTGTACATGCCGGAGCCTAACATGGCCCACAGGTTAGTTTTCTGAGGCGGTCGCCAAAGTCGGCAAGTTGGACAAGTTGAACCAACCACACTCACCATCCCTGAACATGGGTTTTGGGCTGCCTCCGAAAGGCGGTGGGGGCGGGGAGAGGCCTTGCATACCTCCGTACCCCGGTCCGAACCCCGGCCGCGGCCTCCGCGGCGACACCGCCCCCGGGGGCACTCTGAACCCCGAACCCACCCCCGGCGCCCTGGCCGCGGACCGGTGCGTGACCCCCGTCAGCCCCTGGGCCTGGGCACCCTGGGGGCCGAGCAGGCCGCCGCCACCGCCCGCCTGCGACGGGGCAACCTGCTGAATGGTGGGGTTGACGGCGTCCAGCCGCGTCGTGAACATGCTACCCAGCATCATCCTGGAGGTGGAGCGCTCGGGATGGGTCGACGGGGAGCCCTCCTGCACAGGCGGAGCGCGGAGCAGCGCGTCGGGTAGCGGCCGAAGGGCGCCACTGGCGGCGTAATGTTTGGCGCGTATTTCAAGTGATGCTCCATCCGCGCTTGACCCTGAAAACGGCCGACCCTGCCCTGTCTGCCGTGCCTGCCGTGTCTGCCGCGCCAGCACGCAGCACCCCGCCGCCCCGGCACTCGACGGGTCGGGGTGACATCCCACGCTAGATTGTCCGTGACGCCTCGTCGGCTGCAGCCCGGCGCGCTTCCGGTGGCGGAGCCAGGTTCCCGCCGCGGGCCGCGGGAACCCCAGCGGCAGGGGTCCCCGCCGACGCCGCAGCTCCGCCACTGCCCCGGTCCGCCCCAGCAGGCAGCGGGAGCCCCATCAATTATTCAGATCCGCGTGGGCTGGGCTGAGCTTGTTCTCGGAGCCGGCACGCCCGGCACGGCCCGGCACGGCCCGCGGCGCTATCTGATGCACGCGCTCTGCGCCGCCACAACCACCCCGCCATCCGTTTTGCTGCGCCCACCTCGCTTTTGACGTCGTCTGCTGAAATCACTGGGTTTGTCCAACGAGTTGGCGTTTGGTTGGGTGAAGTGGCGGGAAGCGTCCGGATTCGCAGAGGCTGCCGGCGCTGCCGGTCCGTCGGGCTCAGCGCCTTGCGGAAGTGGTGGTGTGGTGGTGGGTGAGTGCGGCAGAGATTTCCTCCGGAATTATTTCGAGAATATTTATTGTGGACATCTTAAAGCACGCGGTCGGCCACCTCAGGCGCCTGCTCGGTAGGCAGACCCGCTGCGCAGCCGTGTCTGGAGCGCACTCATATTGCCTACCTCACAGGCGCTCCGCCAGCACCGGCCGCCGCGCCGGTGAAGCCTGAGCCGGAAGGACGCGGACCTCCCTCCCCACCGCCCTCCACACTGACTCGCCCCTGTTCCCGCCTGCCCCCCTGGAGTCCCCGCTGGCGAATACATCCCCCCCGGTGGGGCTGGCCCGGGCTCGCCCCCGCCGTGGCTGCTGCAGGTGCCAGAACAGCCGCAACGTGAAGAAGTAGACGACCTCGATGACGCTGAGCACGGAGCAGCCCACGAACAGCCCCGCCGTGCTGCCGATGTTCACTGGAACGGGACCACGGCTCGCGTCACGCTGATGGCATCAGCCCACACACACACACACACACACACTCACTCACTCACTCACCAAGGAGGTCGGACACCCCAAAGAGCAGATCCCGCCTGAGTCTTAACCTGGGATATCTGCTCAGACTCCACTTCAGATCCGTCCCAAGAAACCTGCAAACCTCGAGCCGTTATCGTTTTTGCTTTGTTTTATTAGTTTCCGGCTGTGTTTTTATTTTTTCTGAACGAAACCAAAACGAAGAAAAGAGGATAGTCCGGGGCCGTGTCTTACCAAGGGTTGTTGATGTCGCTGTCCACCACGTACGCGACGTCGTTGCAGTTGGCCAGGCAGCCGCAGTGCACCTTGGCGCCAGATATCGGGTCAACGAGCGTCGTCAGGTGACCTGACGGGCAACCAGGCAGCACAGAAATGAGAAAGAGAGAGAGAGAGAGAGAGAGAGAGAGAGAGAGAGAGAGAGAGAGAGAGAGAGATTTCCATACCCAAGATGGATGTGACGCACTGCAGCCCGGCCACGTTACATGTCGGGACCCGAGCGTTCGCCTCGTCATCTGTAACAGCCACCAGACCAGACTCCTGTCAGCTCCACACACTCATGCCGTCCGACAGGTGACAGGTGACATGTCGAACGCCGCCTGAGTGCGATGCCCCCCCAGCTCCAGCTCGGGGTCCATGGCCTTGGGCGTTGCCTGTCAGCGTCGCTCCTCCAACACGGCGTGCTGCTGTGGGCGTGGGCCGCGGGCGCGGCCTTGGCCGTGGACGCCCAGCCTACCGGCTACGTCGGCAGGCGCCTGTCCAGCGTGGCGGTAAGGGCAGGCAGGGCAGGCGCCAGCGTTTTACGGAGAAAAAATTGCGGTTTTGGGATTTTACCTCTCGATTTGTTTTTTTTATGGGAGGAAAAAAACCCTTAACACACCTCAGGGTCCGTTCCGCACCGTGGTGGAGCGCTTCGAGCAGTGCCCCAGGCAGTGCCCCCCGAGTGCCCCGGACCCCGAGGACGCCGTCGTGGTGAACGTGACGCGGGTGTCACGGCAGTGGGGGCCGCGGGCGCAGCCGCAGCGCATCGACGGCAACCTCACCCTGCGCCTGGCCCTGGACGACTCCATCTCGGTAACCCACACGGCACACGACCACCGCTCGGAGGTGCAGTATTTAGTATTTTCACCCCGACCTTCCCATTACTACCGAACAGACGCTGCTGACCATCGACAAGTGGAGCAACAACCAATGGAAGCGCAACGCCTTCGTCATGCGGCTGCCCAGCCTCTGCTCCGCGCTCCGGGACCTGGGTCTGCTCAGCGGCACTCTCTGCCCCGCCCAGCAGGTATGAGAAACTCGAGCTCGGCGGTCGGGCACTGCCGGGCCACTGCTGGGCCACTGCACCGTCTCTTTCTGCTCCGCAGGGGGTGTACCCCTTCCGGGGGCTGGCCGCGGACTGGCAGTTCGCCGCCATGCCCCAGTTCTACTACGGCTCATGGCGGGCCGAGGCCGTCTTCAGTCGGGGCAGCGCGCGCCGGGGGTGCGTCCGGCTGCTGTTCAAGACGTCGCCCGCCTGGCCGGAGCCGGAGGACGGGGCCTTACTGGGCTCCCGGTGACTCTACCGGGGAAATGTAGAGTGCCGTACTAATGTAACGAAAAGCAGTAAATAAAGAAACTGGTTACACATGGGCCCGTAGAGATGCGGCACGCAGCCGCACGCACCGAGGGCCAGCCTCGCCCGGCACGCCTTCCGGCACAGGCTGTACGAGTACACGGGCGCGGCCAGTCGCAGCCGCGGGCCGGCGCCTGACCCCGACAGCAGCATAGGCTCATCCGTGAAGCGGCAGCGCCGGTGCTCCGGGCTCAGCCAGCGGGCCGCCGGCGCCGTGTACACGGCCAGGGCGGACACCTCCAGCCGCTTGAACTGGCCCTCCGGCGACGTGAGGAACGGCGACTGCAGGTCCGGCACCTCCTCCGGGCCGTGCACGAACAGCTGGCGGACGAATCCCACGCAAAAATAAATTATTCGTTGTAAATTTTAGTTGTCCCAGCGAAATCTTAGCTCTCACCACTACATTTGCTGCTCGTCAAGAAAAAATTCGTTGTGACAACCAATCATTTTTCTGCGTGCCGAAGGGTGGAAGTTAGACGTCGGCGCACCACGCGTGCTGAGTCGCTAGCCTGCCCGTCGTTTCGCCAGTGGCGTAATTAGGGCAGATGAAAGGGGAGGGCGATGATTTACGTATTGCCTACATTCAGGGGCAAAGCTTTACGGGTTGCCTACATTCGGGGGCAAAGGTCTCCTTCGGGGACCCAAAAGGGGGGGGATTGGCCCCATCGCCCCCCCCCCCTTAAGTACGCGCCTGCTTATCGCTCACCTGGTACGCGCTGGGGAGGCCGGAGAGCTGGGCGAACACCGAGCCGTCCATGGGGTTCACCTCGAGCAGGCCCTGGCTCCTGCTGTCGGCGACGGCGGCCGCCCCCAGGCGCCAGTACCTCGGTGACATGTACGGCGCGACGAGCGAGTTGAACGAGTAACACATGCCCAGCTCGGTGAGCGTCGGCACCAGGTCGGGCTTGTACGTGGCGGTCGCCATGTCCGAGGCCAGGCTCGCTACCACGGAGAAGTTCCATACGGCGGTCACCTGCGCCGTGGACAGCCGCAGCCGCCGTCAACGTAGGCCACCCATCCTGCGCGTCCCGCTCCCACCGCGCTGCGCTGCGCCGCCCGGGCCGGACTCCGGACCCACTCTGGACCCGGCCGGACCGGACCGCGGGTCGCACTGTTTACCTTTTCAATTATCTCCAGGAACCTGTCACCGGGAATGGCGGCGACGCCCGGTATGTCGGGCAGAGTGTACAGGGACGCGGCGGAGAGCCGCTCTACGAACTCGTGTAGTAACGACTCGTTCTGGCCGCTGAATCTGGAAAGAGGGGAAACGCGAATTTCTCATACTCTCGACTGCTGAGCACGCAGCAGGGCGAGGACATTTCTCACGTACTCCCGCGCGAGGCGCTGCACCTCCTCGTCGACGAGCTCCGACCGCACCCTGGCCCCAGAGTCCGCGGTGGGGCAGATGGTGATTGCGGGGAAGGTGGTGTTCCACGCCATGTAGTCGCGCTCTAGGGAGGTGACGGTGGGTGTGTTCTGGTAGCGGCGCCAGCGCGTCAGGGACACGGAGAAGGCGCCGTACCACGCCAGCACGACCAGCGCCGCCCACAGGACCCTGCAGGCACGAGGACATGCAGCCCAGAGCCGGGCCGGGCCGGCAGGACTTGAGCCCGCACCCCCATCACTGCCCCTTCTCAATGTAAACAGATTTAAATCATAGCTGATTCTTTTGATTTTGCTTTAAATTCTGATTTTTTAAGTCCCCCTCCTCACCGCTCGGCGGGGTGTCGGCGGCGGTCGGTAAATACGTGCCACATGCCGTGCAGGGAGGACAGCCGGCCACCCTGCACCAGGAAGGCGACGAACCCCGAGCTGCAGCGTGGACGGTCCCGGAGGCGCGCGCGCCTCGCCGCCATCACCCCGCCATCGTTGCCAGCCGCCTGCAGGACGGACACGGGCACGGGCACGGGCTCTAGCGGGCCGTAGACGAAGAGCACCCCTTGCTTGCGGCCACCACCACGGCCACCCCAACCTACGGCGTGCCCCTGCTGCTGCCCCTGCTGCTGCTGCTGCCCCTGCTGCTGTACTGGCCGTGGCCGTAGCCGTGACCGTGGCCGCCTCCTGACACCACCGCCACCGCCACCGGGGACACAGACAACCCTCGACCTCAGCGTCACCATTCTCGTGCACGGGGCCGGTACCGATCACTGCGGCCCGGGCCCGGGCGCCGGGGCCGGGGATGTGCCAGGGGACCCTGGCAATCCTGGCTGGGCACCGGCGGACGCGTCAAGCCGCGAGGGAATTCCATCGGCCGGGGCAGGATAGCCGATAAGGCTGACGGCATGGGACGGGACGCATATTGCCATACCCTACATGAGAAAAAAAACCCACACAGCCCAATGCGCCCTCTGATTGGCTGCGGAGTTCAGTATGGCAAAAAATTGAGGAGGGGATAGGTGAAATAGAATGATGAAAAGTTTTGATTTTTTTTTTAAAGTGATGCGCTCGTTATACTCATGCACTATTAGTCGAATTTGTTTTTTCGCGGTTTTCCTCTTTTCTCTATTCATTGGTAGAAAGCGTTTCATTTCAATATTTTTTTTGAAATTCAAAAGTATATTGAATCCTCAAGATTCAGACCCTGCAAATAATAAATACAACAACAACAAAAAACGGCAAAAATGGGTGGGTCCTACCTCGTCCCAGACTTCCGTCCGGAACCGTTCCTGCTTAACTTCGGTGTTCGGATGGGAACCGGTGTACCAGGAGTTGACCGCCGCTAAGACACAGGCACGACGCAGCCACCTTGGTAGGCAGGCTTCCGCAACGGCCAACATCGCCCCTTCCGCTGACCAGATTTCAGGAGTCAGCCCCCTTCGACCAGCCAGTTGGTCTGTGGCCGTGAGGCCACTCCCTCGCGGATTGAGAGGGAGGTAGGATGCCCAGATCGTACACGGCCGAAGCCGATTGTACTCTACTCTTCTACGCCATGTATCCAAGTAGGTGTTGCCCGAATACTCCAGATTCCGAGGCCTTACGCTTGAAAAATGTAGAAGGCCGAACCCTAGGCCTCTACATTTAACTTCTGCCGAGTCTTGGCAAGCACCATTCCCCTGCTAGGGCGTCGAACCACTGTTCCTCAGCAGTGAATTCAACCTCCGGGGAATGGCCGCGGCCCAACGTCCGCGGTCACTCAGACAACACACTTTGAACACGTTCTTTTGGTATATTTTACCCACCATCCTCGGTCGGCAGACTTCAGAAAAATTTTTACTCCGGCAAAGAGTTGAACCCCGGACCTTGCGGTCACCGAGCGCCCCGCTAGACCACTACGCTACGGAGTTATGGTGGAGAGGATCAGCGCGCTGTTGATACTTTAGCCACTGTTGTCCCGCAGAGAGTACCCCGACAGTACCTGTGAAGTGCTTGAAACACCCGACCAAATTGTGGCATCTTCACCAGACTTTGTGCAGCGACTGGACTGGTGATGATGCCAGGAGCCACCTGAGTTAATCTGGTCGAGTTGCCACCAACTGCCGCTTTGTCTCTTTGCCAAATCTGAATATGACTCGCTAAAAGGCGGAGTAAAAGGAGCTGGTGAGGAGATGGTGAGAGGGAGGGGGTGGGAAAGGTGATGTGCCCGCATTCACGTGACCGTGATCATCTTCGTCATCAACAACTACAAACGCTGAGGTTCACGTACCACCTCTCTCCGCCCCGGAAGACTCCGGCGTGAGAGAGACCAGACTTGTGCGTCACTGCGTCGTGCCATGTGTGTGTGTGTGTGTGTGTGTGTGTGAGGGGGGGGGGGGCGGTAACAGCGGGGCACACCGGAGCTCATCGGAGTCGGGGCACCACTGTGTGTAGCCGCAGAGTAAGATTGGATCCAGATCCAGTTTGTCAGCCGCAATATCGTGTCTTCAAAAATTGCTGGCCCCGGCTCCCGGCAGGCTTTGGCCGCATCGCCATGAGCGTCATGGTGTCGGAGGTCGAGTGAATCTTGGTGGATTGTCATCCTCCCCCAGCCCGGAGGACCTATTGGGGGGCTCTGAGCTGCTCTGAGTGCAGCCGGCGCCAAGGACACGGATGAGTGGGGCGGCCTCCATTCACTAGCGAAAATACTGACCGGCTCTCGGCTCGGGCCGGACCGGGCTAATGGGCAAAAATCCCACGCCTCGTCTGTCTCGTGTTACGCAGGCGCCTGTTCGCAGTTCTCATCGAAATTGTCGTTGGCCCTCCATAGCTCAGCGAACGTGTCTAATGTTTGTGTAGAATTTCGAAATCTTATTCTTTTCGGTATTGTGGGGAAATGCGTAGCCCTAAGGTTGGCAGTAAAGCGCCGGTACCGGCCGGCGCCCCCTTGTTCGCGGTCTCCTTGACAACACTGTTCGACGCTCCCAGTTGGCAAATAAACCCCGGCTTGCACTGACGTGTCGCCTGTGATTCCCCGCCGTTTCCTCACAATCAGAAGTGGGATAGTGAACCGTGAGCCATGCCGCGCAGAGAAGAACGGGAGAGACGGGAGCGCCGGGAACGTGAAGAGAGAGACCAGGAGCGAGAAGAGAGGATGGAGGGCATCCTTCGGACTTGGGTGCAGAGCAGCGAGGCCCTGCAGACCCACACCGCCAGCCTCGTCGAGCGCGTCTCCGACACCATGACCGCCCTCCCGGCAGCCCTGTCGTTTCGCCGATCTGGTGAGCGGGTGCAATGCCCAAGGTTTGATGGTAGTCGAGCGTGGGGTGTTTTCCTTGCCCAATTTGAAAGCGCCGCCACGGAGGGGAACTGGTCTCTGGAGGAGAAGGGGCGTCGTCTCCTGTGCTCGCTCGAGGGCCAGGCCGCCAACCTGGTGCAGACGCTGCCCCGCGGAAGCTACCTGAGCTACACCGCCCTGTGCGCCCGCCTGGCGGAGCACTACCGTCCCGACAACGAGACGGAGCTCGCCGAGGCCGAGTTGGAGCGGCGCAAGCAGCGCGCCGACGAGCCCCTGCGAGACTACGCCACCGATGTCCTGCGTCTGGCCCGCACGGCCTACCCCACTTGGCCGGAGCAGATGCTGCAAACCACCGCCCGCAAGGCGTTCATCGGCGGGTTGGCCAACGCCGAGGTGAAGAAGCAGCTGCGCCTGCGCCGCCCTGCCTCCTTCACCGAGGCCCTCTCCGACGCGCTGCATGTAGAGACCGCCGTTGAGGAGGACCAACCAGCTGGTAAGCGACCCCGCCTCCAAGTCAACCAGGTTGCAGGTGCCTCTTCGTCGGCGGTGACTCCCGACCAGCCGGACGCCGCTGCCATCTCCGGTTCCGGCGCCATGACCCCCGACGTCGCTGTGCAGCGTGCCGCCACCGCTGCCGCCCCAGTCGACGCAGTCTCCAAGCAGCTGAAGGAGCTCGTCGACAAGCTGGCTGGCCTCGCCCGGGCCCTGGAGAAGCCTGCAGAGAAGCTGTGCTATGAGTGTCACAGGCCGGGTCATTTTGCACGCGACTGTCCCGACCCTGCGGCGCGGCGCCCTAACAATGCGCCCTGCGACCGCGGCGAGCGCCGCCGCGAGCGCAGCCGCAGCCCCGGCCGCCGCGGAGACAGCCCCCGTCGCCGCAGAGACAGCCCGCGTCGGGACCACGACAACAAAAGGGCGGGAAACACCAAGTAGTCGCGCCGGTGGGCACGGTCGCGGCTACCTCTTCAACTTCATCCTCCCCGGCCCAACCCGAACGAGTGCAGTCCTCGCCCCCCAAGCCACCGGTCCAAGTAACTTGGCACATTGAAGGGACTATCTGCGGTAAGCCATGCCGCGTGGTTTTCGACCCGGGCGCAGCCGTGACCATCCTCAAAAAGGGCTTTTTGACAACTGTGCCGTTGCCTCCGTCTGCGCTGCGCTGCCGCGGTGCCTTTGCTAACTCGACTGCCTCCAGCACCCTCCTCGGCCCCCGCGAAGTCTCCATCTCTCTCGGCGGACCTACTGTGCAAGTGTACGTCTTCGAGGCCGACACTCACGACGGCTGTCTACTAGGAGCAGACTTCGTAGCCGCCCACGTCCGCACCTTCGACGTCGACGCCGACAGACTTCGGCTGCGCAACGGGCAGATGGTCCAGATGACACGAGTGACTGCTCCCGTGCTGCTGCAACCCGTCAGCATGCGCGTCGTCGCGGCGGAGACGGTTCCTGCTCCGGCTGGAGAGAGAATCGACGTGGCCGTGTCGGTGAAAGGGTGTGACATCATAAGCAACGGTGTCTGTGTTTCTCTTGCTACCCCTAACCCTCAAGGGCCCGAGGAGCGGGGGGAGCGGGGTTCCACAACCCGATGTTTCGGTTGCACTCTTGACCCTAGCCGGAGGGCAGTCGGGGATGAGGGTTCCCCCGCAACGGTCGCAGCCTTCAACGGACGTTCGGCCCAATCTCACCGACGTTCGCACCGTGACTGGTACGCAGTGTGCAGTGCAGAAGGTGACACTCCCTCCAGGTCTCGAAGTACAAAGTTCGCTGCTGGCCGCCAATGACGGGCGCATCGTCGTCCGCGTGTGGAACGCTGCAAAGCGGCCACGTGTCCTGCGGCAAGGCCAGTGCGTGCTGCAGCTGGCTGTGCGAAGTTTGGCGCCTGTCAGCAACGCCAAGGCCGTCACCACATCTCGTCCTGGAGAGCTGCCCCATCCTCTGGAAGCCCTCATTGCAGAGAGCAAGAGAGCTCAGTTGTGACTCAGGTTTCGCTCTTTGTAAACCAGAAAGCTGATGACTGGGATTTACAGGTTCCCCTGGTGCTACCCAGTCTCCGGGTGGCCCCTGCCGCCGTCCCTCGTCCAGGGACATCCGCCCCACGCTCCGAACATCCCCAGCCACCTCCACTACCCGACCTGGCTGCGGGACCAACTCCGCGACCTGCATGAGGACGTGCGGGAGCGCGCCCTCAACACATCCCTGCGCGACAAGGACAGACTCGCAAAAGTGTTCTCACGACCGTAGTGCCACTGATCACGGTTTTACCCAGGTTTTCCGGATCACACATCATTCTTGCGATGTGTCGCTCTGCGGTGGCACATGGCTTCAATGATGTGGCCTGAATGGGGGTGGTCTATTCCTGGGTTATCGTGCAGCCTTTCTTTCGTGAGGGGGGGAAGTGTGGGGAAATGCGTAGCCCTAAGGTTGGCAGTAAAGCGCCGGTACCGGCCGGCGCCCCCTTGTTCGCGGTCTCCTTGACAACACTGTTCGACGCTCCCAGTTGGCAAATAAACCCCGGCTTGCACGTATTTTATGCGGAAAGGCAATCTTCCAGCCCCTAGAAAGATTTTCCGAAAATGTTTGCCACCCACTAGGGACCGTACCCACATTACGTGACCGATTTTGGGCCACTTTTTGACCCCCCCCCCCCTCCTCGTGACGTGGATAACCTAACCTTTCCATGTATTTAAGATAGGGCGTAGTATTTGGCTTCGACCCCCCCCCCCCCCATTAGGTCACGTAATTTGGGTACGACCCCCTACATCCCTCTGGAAAAAATTCAGTGACTAGCCAATGTGTCGTACCTTACATCACCTTAATTAATTAACCATTATTTCTCTTTTTTGTTCTGGTAATCTGCTTTTGGCGCTGGTGTATTAGCCGAGGAGGCCGCCGTCCTTGTCCTTGGGGGACTCGCCTGTGCCTGGAGTAGCACTGCTTGTCATGCCCCTCCCCTCCCCCTGCTGGGCACTGCTGGGTCGGCTGTCACGTCATGGTGGTCATGTACTGCCATGGATTGCATATCAGTCCGTATCGCCATTAGCGCGCTGTGACTGTCGGCGGGCCCCCGCAGCCCCCGAGCCCCCCTGCGGCCCCCGCTGGCCCCCGCTCGTCATCGAGATAACAGAATGGGGCATCGAGCGGGTTGTTGTTGCTGTTCTGCTCTGCCTGCCATTTTGGCTGCCGGGTTCGGCGCGTGTTCCAAATCAAACTCCGCGCAGAATTTTTTCTTTTTTCTATTTCTAGTGTTAAAGGGAAGGAGTTTAAACAACGAAAACAAAGAAATCTTGTTAAAATAAGTTGCTTTTATTTTTTTCCACATGTCAACAATAAAGAAATTAAATTACGTTAGAAAATCCGTCGCAATCACAACAATCAATCAGGACTTACGTCTCTACAAATATAATAAAAATAAAATTAAAGAATTCTAACTTATCAACTAGAAGATAAATTTCACATAAACACTTAAGGATCACAAAGTCAAGAGAAAACAAACTAGCTCTCACAGATCATAGGTGTGGCTAGGAACTGTCTCTTTTACAAACAAAGTATAGTCTTAGTAAGCAATGTTCGTGAAAAGAGGTATCATATGACAAAACGACAG
The DNA here is from genome assembly GCA_038380765.1 of Odontothrips loti. Classification (NCBI taxonomy): domain Eukaryota; kingdom Metazoa; phylum Arthropoda; class Insecta; order Thysanoptera; family Thripidae; genus Odontothrips; species Odontothrips loti. The sequence continues at coordinate 15,961,318 of CM076248.1, read as the reverse complement.
GGCGTTGTTCACAGCGGGACATGCATTTTCACTACAATACGGACTCGTTGGTACCAAAAAAAACCAAATGGGCTATTAAATGCCTCTTCCGTACAATGTTCATTGGTTTCTCTGAATGGATGCTGGGAGTTCCAGGAGCGACTTGTGGGGGGGCTGTACCACTTTTTGCCTACTTACAAAAAGTGAAAGTCATTCCTGCAAAACCCCTTTTGTTCGCCTGTACAGCACAGCCCTCTCTCTCCTATCCGTCGTCACTGGACGGACGGGAAAATAACGTACTACAAGTCATCGCCGTGGGTGTGGGCGGCGGCCGCGGGGTGACAGGCAACAATAACATAACAATAATGGCACCGTTCCAGTCATCTTCGCAACGGAAGCAAACGTTCTCGCTGGAGCATGGAGCATGAGTGAAGTACCGTGGAGCGTTCGACTGCATCTGGGACTTCTGGAGAGGTCGGCGAGGAGGGGTGGTCGTGTGGCGGATAAGATTTGGGAGAGAGGTTGGGGGGGAGGGGGGGCCCTTCGGAGGGGTGCGTCACAGCCACAGGGGTCGTTGTCGTCACAACGGCTACCCCGAGAAGCACCACCACCGTGGACAGGGCAACTTCCAGCCCACCAAGAGCCGCTAGAACAGGGTTGAGGAGTCATCCGGGAACACGATCGCACCCCCCTCATCCTAGCCGTTGGCGGTGTTGGCGTTGCCTGCGCCGGCTCCGCTGGGCCAGACCTGGCCGTGTGGCGGGGCCTGGGGCTGCTGCTGCTGCTGCTGCTGCTGCTGCTGCCGCGGCCGCTGTGCGGACGGCCGCCGGGCCTGCTGCTGCTGGTGCTGCTGCTGCGGCCGGGCGGGCGGCGGCCTGGACGGCAGGGGCCGGCCCGGCGCCAGCTGGCTCGGGTCCACGTCTGGGACGATCCAGTCGGGCATTGGCCGGACGACGCTGCCGTAGAACAGGATGAGCCCCGTGGCCTTGTGCCGGATGAAGAAGAGGAAGGGTCGGTTGAAGCGCAGGACGTTGTTGGAGCCGTCGCGCGAGATGGTGATGGCAGTGGCCGCCGACGCCACCGTGCCCGTCTCCGTCACCTCCACCTCGACCTGACAGAAGGAAAGGAGAGTCTGCGTTAGCCTCAACTCATAAAACAGAGTTATTTCCCCTTTGGGAGGGATGCGGTCAACGACGGCCGACTCACCTTGTGCAGGACATCGTCGGCGTACAGCCTGGCCGGGTAGTGCTGCTGCGGCACGTTCCACCGGTCTCCCAGGACAGGCGTGCCTTCGGCCTGCTGCTCCTGCTGCACGGTGTTGTTGTTCTGCTCTGGCAGCACGTTCCCGACCCCGACGGCGCCCATCCTGGAGGAGAAGTAGAGGTGGTCCGGGGTGATGGTGTTCTCGCCTGCGGCCTGCGGCCTCCTCGTCACCTTAGGCCTGGGCGTGGTGCCTTGCACCGGTTGGGCTGGAGGGGCGGCAGCAGCCCCAGCTTGAGGCTGCGGCTGCTGCTGCTGCTGCGGCGGCGGCGGCGGCGGCTGCTGCTGCGGCTGTGGCACGCGCTGCGTCACCGAGTTGCTGAGGTGCGTCAGGTCGGCGAGGCGCTCGTCGAAGAGCGTCCGTACGCCGAGGGTCTCGAGGGCGGTGCGCAGGCTGATGGAGCGCTGCAGCTTCATCCTGGGCAGGGTGTAAATGACGGGCGCGTCCTTGACCGACGCCAACATCCTCTCCAGCCTGTCGGGGTTGTCCTTGAGCTGCTCCTCGAGCACGCGCAGCGGGGCCAGGCCGTCCTCGTCCGGCAGGATGAAGAACATGGACACGTCGCGGCCCTTGTACGGCAGCTCCAGCAGCCGGCACCGCAGCTCGCGGTCCGAGAAGAACGGCAGGTCCATGTTGTTGGTCATCATGCGCACGGCGAACAGCTCGCGGCCTCCGTCGAGGCCCACGCCTTTGAACGGCCGGCTGGAAGAGGCAAACGAAGGCAGTGAGCGTGGAGGACAACGTGAACATGCTGTTGGGGGAACCGCCGTCGCCGCCGCGCACACTCACGTCATGGTGGCCTCGATGGGGAAGGGCGACTCCCACTGCCCGTTGAAGTAGAGTGCGCTAGCGATCATGAGCCTGGTGTCGGTCGGGGGTGCCTCGGACAGCACGACAGGGATGCGGCCGTTGGTGTGCTGCGAGAACCAGCTGCGGCAGAGCAGAGCGGAGGGCGACAGAGTCAGTCAGGACCACCACAACCCTAACAACAACCCCAACCTTACACCCCACTCACCCGTTGACCTTCTCCTTGGTGGCGGTGGGCTCGCGCGCGAAGTCGACCGGGATGACCTGTGACTTGTAGGCGCTGGCGATGCTTTGGAACTTCGGGTCGATTTTGAACTCTCTCTGTAGGAAGAGGCCGTTGGCGAACACCACCTGGTTGCCGCCGGTCGCGTTGGCCGCGGTCGTGATCGTCGACGACGTCTCTAACTGGCTGAGGTAGCGTCCGAACTCCTGGGGAAGGAGGGAGAGGGTGTCATGAGGAAGGGTGGACAGCGCGCGCCAGGGTAGGCCAGGTCGGAGGCCGGCCCTGGAGGCACTCCGCTTACCCTGTGAATCTGCTCCCTGTCGTCGAGCTTCACGCCCGCCGCGACGCCCAGCACCTTGGCGACCTCGTCGAAGGTGGTGCCGTTGGAGCCGGCCAGCACGAGAGCGAGGGCGGCCGCTACGTTGACGGGGGAGAAGACGACGTTCATGGAGCCCAGGTTGCCGTCGGTCTCCACGATCCGGGCCAGTTTGAGCGCCAGCTGCGTCACGCCTCTGGTGATGAGTTCGTCCACCTTGCGCGCCCACATGTCCCCGCTGAGGGGGCCGATCTGCGTGGACTGGGCCACCGCCACTGGGGATTGCGTCGTCTGCTGCACTCGCTGCGCCACCGCCTGATCCGCTTGCTGCTGCTCAGCCGGCTGCTGGGCTTGTTGGGCCTGCTGCTGAGCCTGCTGCTGAGCCTGCTGCTGAGCCTGCTGCTGAGCCTGCTGCTGAGCCTGCTGCTGAGCCTGCTGCTGAGCCTGCTGCTGAGCCTGCTGCTGAGCCTGCTGCTGAGCCTGCTGCTGAGCCTGCTGCTGAGCCTGCTGCTGAGCCTGCTGCTGAGCCTGCTGCTGAGCCTGCTGCTGAGCCTGCTGCTGAGCCTGCTGCTGAGCCTGCTGCTGAGCCTGCTGGGCTTGCAGCACCTGTTGCACTGGCTGCTGCGCCGGTGGCGGCTCCTGCCCCGGGCCGATGCCGCGGGCAGAGATGGAGAGCGGCCGCGGCTGCGGCGGCACCTGCGCCCGATCAGTTAAAGTCACTTAATTAAAAAAGGGCACATTTCGCAAACAGAATATTAAAAAAAAAATTATAACAATAAAAACAGCCATGAGGAAGGGGGAAATGGGGCCTATGGTGTACAGCTAGGGCACCGTTATTTCCGGAGCTTCCCGCCACTTCCGGCTGTGGGCACCGCTGGGCACCGCTGGGCACCGGCACTGACCTGGTCACCGAACCGCTGCTGCTGGTAGGGGTCGTAGGGGGCGGCCGCGTAGGAGCCGCCCGAGTAGGGCTGCGCGGGCGGCGGCTGCGTGTAGTAGATGGGGTACTGCGTGGGCGGGTACGGCGGGTGGTAGTACTGGGCGTGCGCGGAGGCCATGCCGCACAGCCAGAGCACCAACAGCATCCGGGCGGACATCCTGTAGGGTGCACAGAGCGGGAGCGGATGAGCAGGGCACAGGACACGGACCACACTGCGCGCCGAGCTCTACGGCGGCCTCAGCTATGTGCTTCCCGGCCCCGGCCCCGGCCCGGAGGCCCACGTCGACGGTGACTCTGGACCACAAAGCGGCCTGACGTCAGCCCCCACAGCCCGCGGCAATCGGAGTGAAAATCTTAACGAGATCGGAGTCAGCAAGTACCCCCGATTATGGCCGTAATGAATACGGCCGTGTTTTGCTGCGCGGCCGGTCCTTTCCCCCGTTCCGTTCCGTTCACCTCTGCAGCAGACGGCCTCAGCCTCAGCTTCCCCGAACGACGGCCAAGCAGCGGGAACCCCGGACCCCCGGGCCCACAAATGTTGGCAAATCGTGAATGGGCTGAGCCCGCGGAGCCGGTGCGGCCGCAGCCCTGCTCGTCGACTGTCACTTTGTTTTCCTCGCCCATTTGGAACGGTTCTTCTGGGAAATGACCGCACCGAGGCCATGAAACGTGTGTCCGCACCGCGAAGGACGACCCGTCCCGTCCCCGTCGGTGACCGAGCCGAACCGAGCCGACGCCCGCACCAATAGCGTCGTTCTCAACTACGAAAACACGACCCGCACCGGCCACAGCCCCCGCGAATGCTAGGATAGGCAACTCGGCGTCACTCGTGCGGCGGGGCGGTCTACCTGCCAGGGGCCCGGGCGGGGCGGTGTCAGTGGCTCCGTGTGGGAGCTGTCCCGTACCGTCCCGTCCCGTCCGGTCCCGGGCGCACACGCGACACGTGAGTACCACCGCCGGCCACGACACGGCCACCTGAGCTGGGCCTGGCGCGGACTGCGGCGGCGCGCTCCGCTCTTCTCTCATCGCAGCGCGCGGCACGTGCAGTGACGTCACCGGGAATATCAACACGGCTGGGGAGTTCCAGCCCAGAGCCATCCGCGACGGCCAGCGGCGTGGCGCGGCGCGGCGGAGCAGACAGACAACCTGTGAGCCCCGCCAGACCACCAGACCGATCGCGATGCGGGTGTCATGTCAACCAGCGCCCGGGTCGGGTCGGCTGCATAGCCGCGGCTCTGCCGGCTCTGCCCCTAACCTGCCGGACCCCCTGGACTGGACCCCCGCAGCAGTCAGCTTGGCTGGAGCGCCGAGCGCAGCGCGCCTTGGCCATGAAATAACTTTAGGAGGGTGCTGCTGCTGCTGCTGCTGCAGCAGCATGTGCAGGGCGCAGCCTTGGCAGTGGCGGGATGAGGTGGGGCGGGCCGTGCCGGGGATGAGCGCGGCTCCGGCTGCTAACCGCCGAAGCCGGAGCCTGGACCTGGCCTGGCCTGGCCCAACCGGTTCCACGTTACCCTTCCGTCTTCTCCCTCTCTGCTCCCCGCTGCCTGCTCTGCTCTGCTGTGCTGCCGCCTGCGCCGTGCCTCGCCGACGCGGCTTTAATTGCGAGCTTTGGTGACGAGGTGTAGGCGACGAGCCGAGAGCCGAGCCAAGGCGCGTAGTAGACGAAGACGGACACTCGCCGGGCCGAGCGGTGCAACAGCGACAAACATACTCGGGAAAGTTTCCACCAATAAGGCGCCGCTGGCCGCTACGGCGACTGCTGCACTCAAGACTCAAGTCCCAGCGGCGTCTCCTCTCCGGGTGTCTCTTCTCTGGGCCGCCTCGGCCCCAGCCGCTGTCACTCACGACTGTCACTGTCACGCCCGCGCGCCACACTCCGGCCGGAACCCGGCAGAGCACGGCACGACACTATCGCAGAGTTCACGGCAAAGCTTCCGCCGGGACTTCCGATAAAGCCGGGCCCCGGGACCCCCGCACCGCACCGCACCGCGTCGGGACCGATGGGGATGGGATGGACATCGACAGCGCTGAATCAGAGCCCAGAGCCCAGCAGTCGTGTTCGGAGAACGAGAACAGAACCCGTACCCAATCGCAAAGGTCGAAATCGCGTCAGAATACCGGTCGCGGATTTACGTAACCATGCATTTGCAGAAACCGCTCTCCGATTAAGTGGGAGAGACACTCGCACCATGCCAAGCGAAACAACCTCGAAGTCTTTGAGGAATATTGGATTTTCTTCTGATAAAAAGGCGCAACCTTGCAAACGGCGCTATCAGTTGACCGAGGAATCCCACTCTGTAAGGGCTGAAATACAGTGCTACCGGGGTGGTATGGGAGGCATTAGCCAATTTCCGAACTTCACCGGCATGGTTATCAGAACCACACGGCCGCACGGAAGGACGAGCGACGCCAAGCAGGGAATGCCAAGTATGATAAATTGTGCAGCACGTCAAGCAGGAGAAAGATCACTTGCGGACATCGTTTTTGTGGAAAGCTCGGGGAATCCCGCGAAGCTCGAAGCGTGCAAACCCGGCCGTTGAGAACTTACGGGACAAGGTGCGGGTCGGTTCGGATCAAGTGGCGGGGAACAACGACTGCCTCGTCTGGTCCGGGCGGGCGGCGGCGGCGCCTTCACGACTGAGCGCGGGACGTCGACGGCGATCACTTCATCGTCAACGGAACGGAATATAAACGGGACGCCTCGCAGCCACCGGGTCACTGCCGCTGCTGCGCTGCTTCTGCTTTCCAATCCGAGCCAATCTCCAGCCCAGTCCAGGTGTCGCCGCCGGCCGGTCGGCTCCCGTCCCGATGGGCCGTCCCGTCCCCGTCCCACCGCACCCGCACCTGGGGTAGGGCAGGAGGCAGGGCCTAGCAGGGCCCGACGGGGTCCTCTGTCCTCGCTGATGGCCGGAGCGGAGAGGCCCGGATCTGAACCTGGACCGGCGACCGCAGCCTATTCCTGGTCGTCGGGCACGCAGACGCACAGCTCAGCACAACCCGCGCACGAACACGGACCTCGACTCGAGGTGACGGGGCGGGACGGCACGGGACTGGACTGCCAACGCCAGCCCAGCTGCGGTACTACTGACTGCCTGCTTTGTGCTTGTGCCGGTGCTGCGAGCCGCAGCCCGCCAGGCCGGGATGAGATGGGTCAGCGTCAGCCGACAGCCCATTCCCCTCTCTGCTCTGCCTCTCCCCTCCCACACATACACACACTCGCGCGCTCGCTTGCGTCCACAGTTTATATACAGGACTCTAGCGTCCACGACGCTCGTCGTAGGGGGCCTTTCGCGCGGGCAGAGCATGTTGCAACCCTAAATTAAAATTTGTGACTGGGGGGGAAAAAAATATGGCACCAACTATCATGGCAGTTTTGACTCCTTGTTTATTTGTGCTAGTGCATAATTTGATGGAATATAAAATGATATAAAATTTGCAATTTGGGCCACATATTGAGAGATCTATATCAACATCCATGTTCTACAAATTAGATGTAAATAATTGGTACAATGGAGCGGTTTCCATGGCAAAGCAGGTGCAGAACAGAGTTAAATTTAATTCAAAACTGACCACTCAGGCAAAGAAATATTACTCAGCCACCATGCAAGGTAGAAATAAACAAAATTGTATCCTTTGCTTCAATTTTGTAATCTAGTTGACCCTGAAAGGGAATGACAAGATGTCAGTGCTAAAATTCACAGAAAGCAGGACACAAAAATGTTAACACAAATTCAAAGAATAAATAAATTGCAATTTACTCACTAATAATTCCCAGTCTGCATCATTGACAAGAACTAGAATGCCTGGTCTCCTGCAAAGAGGATATCGTAATTAAATAACACTCTACAGGCTGCGAAAGATCAATTTAAGTAAGTGATGCTTACACTGTCTCGCCTTGAAGGAATAATTCAGGCCGTTCCTTAAGAAGGTTATCTTTTATCCAAGGAAGAAGGTTTCGAATTGTCCCTGAAAAAATAGTTAATAGATAACACACCGAATTAATTTTACAACATAAAGGCACAGAGATTGGAAAAGCTGCTCTGTGGCTTACATGAATTGTCGTTCACTGGAAGAGTTACTTCATGCTTCTTACTATTACCGAATAGCAGCTCGGCTCCTCCTCTGAAATTTGTCGATTGAAAGAGAGTGAGAGAGAGAACATTTTCATGAGGATGTAAACATGTCAATATAACCTTTCAAATGGTGTGGACACGGACGCTATTATTCCGACTAAAAAGTTGACAGCAATCGAAGGTGTAAAATAATAGTACAGAAATACGAACCCAAACTCCAAAGTTATTTTCAAACTATCAGCCATGTTGCGGGTTTTGGCTATCAATTCAATTCCTTAGATATTTAATGTGCTGTGATGATTTTACCCACGACCCGGCGCCACTTGTTTCTTTTTTTTCCTCTGTGTCTTGCGAATAATTTAAAGGTGGCAGTAGAGTATTGGCACTTCGGATCGGAAGGCATAAATAAATAGCAGAAAATTAAGATCAGTCACAAATTTTGTCGGTTTTCAACTGAACAACCGACAGTCCAAGGGAATGTCCTTAGTATAGTTGCTGTGCTCTCGCTCTCAAAGGATTCGTAATGAAGTGGTGAATGGAACTGCATTAGTAGCCTGCCTGTGGGCAACTGTCAGCATGGATGCCCGCAGAGCGCCAGTGTCATCTAAAAGAGCGTCAAAAACTACGTCTAAGCGGGGGAAGGGCTTACCCAGAAGGGCTCAGGACTTGAGGTAATTCCCTTTGTGTTTTTTTATCACCTGTTTGTGAGATGACCTTTTGGAATTAATGTGGGACAATGTACAGTATAACCCTCTTAATGATGTATTGTTTTTAACTTTATTTGTTCCAGCAAAGAGGAGTTACTTCTCACCTTGCAGAAGAAAAAGGAATGCAATGCAAAAGCTTTGAAAATTGTTGAGGGTATGCTAGAGCCCAATGTGCAGGAAGAATGGTTCTTAGATATGGTAAGTGTGCCTTACCAGTTCTCTCTAAGACACTTTGGTCAGGAGTGTGAATGATATTCTCTGAGATAAATCTTTTTCAGACACTCATGTAATTATTTCCATGTCCCTGCAGCTACAGCATATCAATCAAAGTCATTTACAAGATATATCTGAGGAGCGAGCCATAAGCAAACTCTGTGGGTATCCTCTGTGCACAAATGGACTCAAGAATGTTCCCTTCCAGCAATTCCGTATTTCCACTAAACTCAACAAAGTTTACGATATCACGGAGAGAAAGGTTTGCATAGCACATTGCATGACATCTGGATCTGGACTATCTTATGAGATATTGTTTGATGGATTCTGTTATTTGTTTTAAACAGAACTTCTGCAGCAATAAATGCTTTACAGCTTATAAATTTATAATGGATCAAATGTATACCAGTCCCTTGTGGCTCCGGGACATTGAACCAAGTGTGAAGTTTCAGTTGATGTCTTCCACAGGTACAAAGTTAGTACTTTCACTAGAAATGTGTTTTCACTATGTATCGGTAGTACCTTTTCAAATTATCTGCACCTTTTGTCTTCTAGTGTGGCAGCTGGCGATGAAGTTAATGTTCAAGTTGAAAGAGTTTCCAGAGAGGAAGTAAGGCAACTGTCACAGGAAGACCACCTATCATCTAAATTACAAAGTCCTAAGACTCACGTTTTGTCTGAAAAATTATTAGTTGATGCTCTTGACAGTTTGCATCTAGTCACTTCCTTACAAGGAAGTAACCCAACAATTTTTTCAGAATCCTCTAAAAGTAAAGAAAGCACCGCAAAACACACTGAAAATGTAGTCAAGGGTACTTCAGAAGAAACTTCCAGAATTGAAGACAATGTTCTCGCAGAAGAAAGCAAGACTAATGCAAAAAAGAATATTTCAGGAGAACCTCCCAGAAATGAAGAAAATATTCTTACAGAAGAAAGCAAAACACAAGGCACTGACATCATTGAATGGGTTGGTACAAAGTTTGATGGTTTGAGTGTGAGTAGTGAACAAATCCAGCAAGCTTTCATAAATGAGCATGCCAATAATGTGAATGATAAAACCTTTTCATTTGAAGTGGAAAATGCAAGAGAAACATCATTAACTCAAATAATGAAATTGGATGACAAAGCAAAATTATCAAATAATGAAATTAGATCAGAGGTTTTCAGTGGAAAAATTGTGGAAAGGAAAATTATGAATATATCTGAAACCAAATCTGAGTTTAACACTCCACTCGCCACTGAAAGTTGTCTGATAACCAAATCAGAACTCAAGGATAACATGGAAACAAAATCTGAGAATTCTGCAAAAAATTCAACAGCTATGCAGAAGACAAAATCTGTGGGCAGCAATGATGTCACACAAAGTTGTAAGGGAACAGGAAGCCTATACCAGAAGAGACGCCAAATGAATCAGAATCAGAAGAATGCTCGGTCTGGTTCTCCCTTTTCTATCTCTTTCCCCATTGTGTCTCATGTTGAAAACTGTGTCCAAGAATGGTTCACAATGGAAACCATGTGCTTCTTGTTTGGGGAGAGTGCTCTAAGAGAGATGTTAGAACAGAAAGGTGAGAGTATCCAGTCACATTATAAAGCTCTCAGTTCACTTACCTGGGATCATGAAAAGCACGAGCGTTTCCGTACAATCTGCAGGATACTGAAATTATTTGACATAGAAGATAACAACTTTGACAGCCAAGTAAGTGCTTGATAATAATTTTTTTACCTATTTATTTTAGATCCAAAGTTAGTGTGGATTAATTAATTTTCAATTTCTTAGGTAATGAAAAATGAAGCTGATTCAGCACGCAAGCCGTTGCCAGACTACAGGGCCCTGAAAAGGGAAGCTGACAATATGGAACTAAAAGTTAAGGCGTTTTACAGAGGGAAATTGGAAGTGGAAGACAAGACGGTTTCATTTGCGGAGGATGTGAAAGACAATAGTAAAGAAGGGGAACCGGATAGTGATCCACAGATCCCTCTTGTTCATTTGCACTCCCAGCGTGCTCTTCGGAAAAAGATTGTGCTTGATGGATTAAACAGAGTGTTAGTAACCTTACCTTTTATGTAATACATTGGGGACGGTGTTCTCCCACCACAAAGGTCCATTGCTTATTTTGTCTCTGATTCTTACAGGTTACCTGACTTTTTACGCACATTTGGCATAAGGCCAAGTGAAATGACAAGCTCTGTAAGGGGTTTAATTGGTACTTTTGTATTGTCGTCGACAAATATTACTTTTAAACCTCAAGAATGGAGTCTTCTTGGACTAATAGTTCTAAAATTGTGAGTATCTCCTTTTCATTACCTGTAAATTTGTATTTTCATTTTCATTCTCACATCAAGGCTATTCTTTCAACAGATTGAGTGTTCGGGAACTTGAATTGAAGCAATGCTTGCAACAAGAACAATCGAACACATATTTAACACTGATGCTTATGAGTTATAAACAGGAACCAGGATATCTTGATCGCCTCCTATTATGGCTTACTGACATCGACAGACTTGTTGCCCGCCTAGAAACAAAAGACGATATGTGTTCTTAGATGTTTGAAGATTGATGGTGAAATAAAATGTAACATTTTTAAGAGAATGCACTTTATTCTCATCCTTCAAGTTATCAGATGTCGCCCCGACCAGTTTCCCTTCTGGCTCTGTATACTAATACAAGATGCTCGAAACATTAAAATACAGACATCAAATTTACAACAATTAACTTAGATATATGGCCATTGGAATACAACACATTCAGTCAACAAAATATAACAATTTCTCATCAGTGTTTATCACACACATTCAGCATAAAAATCCGATTTGGAAGCAGCACAGATTTAGGAGAAAGCAGGTTATATGGGATAACAATAAATTAATAAACAATCTGAAAATAAAGCATAATGACAAGCTGAGAGTAAGGTCAACCAGCAATGGATAAAAAATACTTCTAATTAAATAACCTGATTGAATTTCACCTCAAGTTCAATACAAATGTATCCTGTTCTCAAAACATAGCTGCATAGACTTTTGACATACATTAACACTAGATCACCTGCCTTTGTACAACAAACTTCTTCACATTTCATGCGTATAAATAATTTTAATTTACAATTCGTATAAGTGAAGTTATGTACAATTTTAACACAATGTTTGCACCAATTTAAAAGACACATGCTAGGCATCATAATTCTTTGATAGAGCGAATTAGTGGTGCAAAAATCATAAAATAAAACAGCCCAATGACCTGGGCCATAGAAGCATTCTGAGCCTCTCAGTCTTACATTGATCCCTCCTTCTGTCAGTTACATCCTTTCATAGCCCGGATAATTTGGTTTTGCACCTCATACCTCATAACAAATAATACAATTACACATTGCCTGGTCTTAATAGCAAGTTTATTTGGCTGCCATTGACCAGATGCAACCAATTACAAGACATTTGACACATTGTGAGTGAAAGGTCTCCAAGTAACACATCAAATCAATGGTAACGGCATTATATATTTGGATGTATAGCAAAGTCAAGGAACCCCACAAAATTACCTAGACTATGAGTTCGGTCCTTTTTACATGTATTATTGGGAAGTACTAATACCATCCACACAGTACCTAACACAGTTTAAAATTTGAATGTTAATCAAGGAAGGTGGATGTAATGATCTATCTCACATGCCATCTCATCCTCATGAAATTAAATTAAAATTCAGTCATAAAAAAAGTTCTGTGCCATAACAAACCCAACTTTATTTATGGCCATAAGTTCCAAGCAACTAATAGAAAACAAAACACATGCGGGCAAAACATCACGGACATTAAAAACTTATCCAGCCACAAGTGCTAGAACACAATGCTCACAAGTTTCTAAAACGTGAAAAAAGGAAAAACCGATTTCTTTTCTACCGTAAACCAGTTAGAAAAACCACCTTAGAGCTTTTGAAACGAAAAGATAAATATCTGGTTTAGTTTTCTAAAAAACTTTTTCTCCCCCTGCATGAATAGCTTCAGTCTCCTTATTCACCTTGCCACTTATCACAAAACAGCTAAAACAATTTTGGTCCAACTAGAGAGCCGAAAGTTTCCCAAAAGTTTCCGATGGTATACTAGAGAAAAAAGCAGAAATAAATGTGAAGTACAGTCTCCTACAATGAAAGTACAGCCATATTCAAGATAGTACAGTGAAACCCACTTATATCGTACTTGAGGGGGACGAGGCCGATGTTCGATTTAAGCGGGAATTCGATATGAGCGGGAGCACTACCGGCATAGGAAAATCGAAGGGACTGGAAAAAATGTTCGATTAGGCGGGAATTCGTTATGTGCGGGTTCGATATAAGTGGGTTTCACTGTATGTATAGGGAGAAAACTGCACAAAAACAACAACAAAGATGATCAGTTACAATATATTATTCTGAGATCTCTCAAAACTGCCACCTTTTAATGTTCAAGAAAACATTTCCTGTATAGCTCCTTCTCTACAACAAACAAGGTATCTATAATCTTACAATCAACACTTGGATGTCAATCAAACTCAAAAAATTTGTAAGAACCCAAATATAAATCATATAATCATTAACACCTAACTCCTTTCACTAACAAAAGCTGTAAAATGCAGCAAACAGAAAAGTTGGGTTAAAACTGGTTATTTCCTTCAGACTAGATATGGATGCGAAGTTAAGAAAGAGCGTTCACAGGAAATCATAAGATGTTTGCTCCACATAACAATGATCAAAATACCACCCGCAAAGCCCTTAACAGTCAAACTTCACATGGCTTGTGCAAAGAGTGTTCACAACACAAGCACCTCCTAAATTTATTTGTTTAACAATCCTTATTCCTGATGCTTCTGTTGTGGATAAAAATATAAACCATCACAGATCATTAACAACACAAAACTTGATGACATGAACAGAATTCAGCCAAAGAAGCTATCTGTGACAGATGAATAAAATCTTTCCTGCACCGTACTGCAAAATCATCCTTCATCAGTAGGAACATTAATTGAAGTTGAGGTTGTAACTTTTGTAGGAGTTGGAGGAGAAGATAGGGTAGCTTCCACAGGATGCTCCGGTTGATCCACTATTACCTGTAGATTCTGAATTGTTGTAACATCTCTTGCCAGTATTCCTAGAAATACAAGCACATGAATTAGAAAATGAAATTTCATACATAAATCTAGGAAATGTTACCATTAAAGCAAACAAACCTGGCAGTGACATTCCCTCTGAGGAGCTGAGAGATTCAGACAGTGGTGAGCTTGAGTGGGGCAATCTATCATCACTGCATGCACTGTCTGGGCTCTTGGGATGAGTGTGGTGTGAATGGGATGAAGAGCTTGTTGCTGCTGGCTGCGATGCTGTGGGCTCTCGACCTTCACGCTTCCGTTTGCTCTTCAGCTCCGCAATTATTTTCAGGAGTTCCAGGTTGGTCTCTTGGAGCCTTTGGTTTGTCTTCTTTTGAGCCTGGTATTTGCTCTCTACAGCCTGCATACCCAACAGAACATATTTTACTATTTTTCATATTTTTCATAATTGGTTAACAAAATTGAAAGAGAAGAATGAAACGTCAGGATAACATTGTAAAAATGCGACGTCTGTACCTGAAGTTGATCATTGTACTCATCCTTAACAACTTTAAGCTGACGTTTTTTCTCATTCATGTGAAGAGCAACATTGGTGGCATTAGATTCCAATTCTGAGACGCGTGCCTTTGCTGCCTCTAAAGCCGAGTTTTTAGAATCCAGAATCTGACGAAGGGCTGCAAATTAAAATCAAATATTTTCATATTCACCAGATTTCTAAACTCAGCAGCACAAGTGAATTCAATGTTTCTCAAAACTAACTGTTCAATTCTTCATGATAAGCTTCTTTCACACTTGACATTTCTTCTGGTCTGTTGTGATGAAGTGTCATGTATTGGATTTTGTCCCACAAGCGTTGCTGCTGTTCACCAGCTAGGAACAATTCTCGCTGAAGCTGTTGTGTTTCGGCTCTCAAGCGTTCTGCTGCTGCAGCACTAATTTCAGCCTGCCGTTTTTCATTGCTGATGTCCAGAAGCTTACTTTGGGCTTTCTGGTACTCCTGCAGCCCCCCAAAAAATATTGAAAAAGTTGTTTACACTTTTATCCTATTACACACCTTGCTTGACTACAAGGTCTATACTACCTTTTGTACTGCAGCTGTGCATTTTTGTTCTTGCAGAAACTTCTGCTCCATATCTTCAAATTTGGCCTTCCAAACTCGGAAGTTCTCTTGTGCTTGTATACACTAAACAAAAAATTACATATCACAAACCATTGCAAATGAGAAAAGGAGAGAGCAAGGCTGCAATTTTATTTTTCAGTTACCTGGTCTTCCCAATATTTAACAGCTGCCTGCTCATGTTGAATTCGTAGTGTTGACTCCTCTCTTTGCTTTGTCACTTCTTTATTTACAGACTCTAATTCACGTTGAAGAAGGCTTAACTGATCTTTCTACAATTAAAAACAAAAGATCTGATCTTAGAACCAAAAACTACTAGCAGCATATACTTGTATAGTATCCAGGAAATTCCAGTGCTGTTATACTTACAAGGGCAGTTTTGACCTCTTCTAGGGCTCGGTTGCTGCGCGATCTACCTAATAACCTCCGATTTCTTTCGGCATGAACTTCTCTACGCTGTCGCTCAAATTGTAACTGAATATTTAACAACATGATTTGCTCCTTCAGTTTGTTTTCTATGCTTTCTGTCTCCACAGCAGAACTCTTGGGTCGATTCTCCAATATATTCCAGAGGAAATGATCCAACTGTGCTTGAGGACTAACATTCTCAGGCTGAAAATTTTTAAGTAGCATTGAAGAGACACATAATTAGTTCAATGCTTATAACAGTGTAACAAACGCAAATATCATAAGAAATACAAGTCGTCATTAGCACACCTTTGCCTGCATGGTTTCATTATGGGATAAAAGTGGAGCTGGGCTGGGAGCTAAGCTTGAATGGCCATCCATCGTTGGAAAGACAGACATAAATAGGTGCTCATAAGGAGCACCTTCTGTTGTTTGAGTGCCTTCTGATACCATCTCTGGCCTGCACTGAATATGGTTACAGCCATTAACCAAAGCTTCTTCCCCAATGGAATTTTGTGGAGTTGTTGCCTCCTCATTTTGTAAGCAATCTTCAAATTCTTCGCGTTCCTCTACTGTACAGTCTACTTTTAAGTCAGTTGCTAAAATTATTTTAAAAAGAAGAAATAAAAGGAGATGTTAATATGGAAACACACCAATATTAACTGCAAAAGTTCACAGCATCAGGGTTTTGTAAGGTTAATCTGTCACAATACTTACCTGGAGTCTTTTCAATTTCAGGACATGAATTAGTCCGACGCACTTTTGCACTGGGGAAAGATGTTCCATTTCCAGGGCTACTCCCTGTGCTGCCGTAATTGCTATCTGACTGAATCTGATGATGGACAGAGGGTAGGCACTGACTAAAGTATCGCATTCTGTGAGCTCTTCTTGTGAAGTTCATCACAGAGTTGGGCATATGCAAGCCTCCTGATGCACACGGAGATCCAGACTGTTCTTGCAGACATTCATCTCCGTCCATTTCACAATCCTGATCATGATTGTGGCTGACTGAGAACTCTTGAAGAACTGAGTCACAATGGCGGCTTACAGACTGAGGAGTTTGCTGTGAAGAAGATCACAGAGTTTATAAATACAGCCGCTGGATATGTGCAGCATAGTAAAACTGGCTTCTATCTCAAAATAACAAACTATACACACCACATTCACAGGGTGCGACTCGTTTCGGACTCGTTGCTCGCCTTGCCGGACGATTTCAACAACTTCTTGATCCTCTTGAGATGAGTCAACTGAGTGGTACAGTGAGCCATGAGCGTGGTGCCCATCAGTAATATGAAACCCATTTTTCTCTGGTGTTGGCCTGTAAAATTAAATAACACATTTAAAAATACACTGCGTATGATGTTTGTGTTAGAAAGCATCACTATGATTTTGTGAACCCTCTACAAACCTCGTAATAAGCCAATCTCTAGAACCAGGCACAGGTGCGGTGGGATCAATGGGCACAGGACTTTCTGGAGGCAATCCTGATGATCCAATGACCCTAAGAGGGCTTGACGGCAATCTTGTAGCAGATGTTACATTAGAAGTAATGCTGGTAAGTGCACTTCCTCGCGGTTTAGCACTAACTGCAGTGGTCTGCTTCTCCACGAAACTCTCAGAGTTCTAAAACACATTCACACACAGAGTTAAGAGTAACCAAATAACTTTTATTCCTCAATGAGGGCTCTACTAACTTGTTTTCTGTCCTGAACAATGTTTGCTATTCTTCGAGACATTGAGGTTTGGTCCATTAGGCCATGGCCTCCAAGAGGGAGAGAATCTCGCCTTGGCTGTTGGAAAGCTGATATTGTGACTGGCTCTGAGGGAAATGTGGGCTGAAAATTGCGATGAAAAAAAAACAAAAAACATGTTTTTTGATTGGAGAACTAGTAAATTTGGAAGGCAATATTTTAAGTTTAAAACCCTTACAGGTGGCGTGGCTGTCATCTGCTGGTTAATGCCCGAGTAGCGAAAAGGTGAGGGCTCTTTCTTCATTGGAGAGGATGGTTGAGAATAAGATGTACTAGCAGCTAAACCCCCAGGCCATTTCTGGGGAAGACCTCCACCACCTGAGCTTAAAGAGTGATTCAGGGCTCGCACAACACTTGATGGGGCAGGAGGTTGCCTGGGTAACAGACGCAAATCCTGGAGGCGCAGATTGGGAAAATTATTATTATGAGAAAAGAAGTGAAATAAAAGTGAGCATTTTACAGTCACTGGGAAAAAGTGAATAAATGCCAAACAAGTTTCACCTTTATAGGAGTGGTCTCTGGGGTAGCTTCAATAGCTGCTTCAGGAGGAGAAGTTCCCTCCTGACTGGGGAATGCAGCACTTGCTGCATAGTTCTGCACAACACAGAAAAATTATTTTGTAAGTTAAAAACAAGAAATGTTATGAAAGAATGTCCTGCTAAGACACATATTTTCACAAACCACTTGTTGAATGGGTGTGTGGGGTATAGATGTAGGAGTAGACTCTGGCGGAGGAGGTGTATTAAGTCCACAACGCATACTTGGACTCCATTCCGCTGCTTCACCATAAGTAAGCACTAAATCTGATGCCATGCTCTTTCCACCATATTGCAGAGATTTTTCTGAAACAATTTAGTAAGCATTACATTCATGCAATTATTTTGTGACCTTTCCCTGCTAAGACAGCAATAGCCTTTTGGGGATTCCTTAGAATAAATAAAAAATAACAATATATAAAAAAATAAAAAGTGGATGGTCTGAGAAAAAAATGTTAACTGATAAATTTATTACCAAGAGCCATTGTGAGTTCTTTCGGAGATCGTGAGCGAAGAGCAGGGGTGCCTAACAATGGCACCATGTCATCACGAGCAGCATCCAAGACATACTTTGCACATTCAACAATAACATCATGGTCCTCCATTTTCATCCACCTAAGAGTAACAAAACAGCATGAATAAGACAACTACACTTTACTTTCGTACGCCCCCCCCCCCCCCCCCCCCCAAAAAAAAAAAAAAAAAAAAAGAAGTAAGAAAAAAAAGAAGTTACAAACCTGCTTGCAGCAGTCTCAGCATCTTTAGATGTTGTAACCAGCTGCGGGTGCATTCGCACAGAGAAAACCATAGGCTGAAAAGATCAACATAAAGGTGGTATGAATAAACCTATTCAGATGTGTAAAGTACCTTTGATTGACTTGCCACAAGACAAACCTTGATAGTATGGCTAAAGACATCTAAATTATCTCGTTGCGTGTATGTGTGTCGGAGATAAAATAAAAAATTACACGGATACATGCCATAGAGGCGGTTAAATAATTCACAAAGACCAACTTGAAGGTGAATTAAATTGTACTCAGGCACCTTGTTGGGGTTGTTGGTATTCCATGCTGCCAAACGACTGGAAAAGAATAATTGGAATCCCAATCTGGTTAAATATAGAGTGCAGTTACAAATACCTAGTAGAAACTATACAAACCTAAAAACATCAAATATTTCATGCAAATGCTGAGCCATCAATGAGGGAATCATTGGTAGTAAAATTATAATGATGAGAAGAGCACTCATCAGCAATAGGATGTCTGTCTCATTCTGCAGGAGGTGGGAGGAAGAGATAAGTAAAGCTACACAGTGAAATTAAAGAATTAGTAAGAAGCACACAACATATACCTTGAGAATTTTCAATATTTCAATTAAAACTGGATGCTTTACTATTTTAATAAGCCATGTGGGCCTTCTTCGGACGACATGACCCAATAATGTTAAGGCTTGAAGTTTTGACTGACCGCGGAGACTGTCTGACAACCTGAGAAAATGCAATGAAAAACAAAAGAATTTTTAAAACTGAAAAGAAGAGACAGCAATAGATTAAGAACACACTATCTTACTCTACATAAATGGAGGAACAAAATCTTACTTGTTAAAAAGGTGTACATCATGGGGCTCCCTAACACCTACTAAAATTTCAACAAGCCTCATACTGCTTGTCTGGATGTAGCAGTCAAAAATTCCATTCAGAAGCCATGGATCTTTAGCTGGAAGAGAAATTGGTAATGTAAATAAGATAGAAAAAATACTATTACATATAGTTACAAGTTTCTTTTCTACTCACTGGCATTGAATTGTTCATAAAATTTTTTCTTGATATCCTCAATTTGGGAGGGCTGATTGGTTTCTATCAAAGTTTGTATGTCCTCTCCGTCCATTTTGCCTTGTTATTGTATCAACCATCAAGGTTTAGGTTTAAGATTCAAGATTTTCATGGATATCATGATATGGTGGTAACCTGTAAAGGCACATACACACAAATGTCAACATTTTAAAATTAACTGAAGATACCTATAGTGAAGAAACATTGCAGTTGCAAAGACAAAGATAGGAGCAGGAGCAGAGTTCTAAATAGTGCCTAGGTGGATAACCATCACAGTTTTGATAATCACTTGATTAAATTTCACTGGCATACCAAGTATTAAAAGTGTAGCAAAACTATGGCCACAGTCTTGAGAGATGGAATGACTTAGATAGGAAAATAAATTCTGCCCTACAAAATGTGTAATTGTCTGCAGCTGCAGACAAGTGCATACAAAAGATTACCTTAGGGGGCAAAGTAGAAAGTCTTTTGATACATGAAGAAAATGAAAAAGAGCAGCTGGACGCGTAATCTCAATCAGAGCTGACATAAATGTAAGTCGACAAGAAAAGTATAGTACTAAATGATTTAATGGAAAAAAAGCAAAATTTGTGACAAGTGCTAAATTAGGTTTGGTTCGGTTTGATGGTTATCTTTGTATATCTATGACATTATTATGTACTATGCAGAAGAAACATTATGAAAACGCAAAAAATAGAAAACTCGGGGACCTGAAACAGCCCAAACACGCAGGAACTTATTTTTGAATTAACTTTCAGTCCCTTTCAAGATGTGCCGAATGTCTGCAGTGAACAGCGGTGGAGGGTCCGATTGACACAGCAGCAACGAACCATTGATTAAGTCGTTTAAGAAACTAGTTGTACGGGTTAGAAAATTTCACTAACATTACCTTGAATCGTTAAGACATTGACAAAATGTGAAATCCCGTTTATCGTCTAAAACTGGAAGGTATTCTGATGGATAATTCTCATATGTACCTACCTCGGGATCCATCTTGTAATGTGGGATAGAGGCAGAGATTGGACCCAATAGAAAGTAGCGGAAGTCGGCAGCAGCATCGACTCAGCGGGCGGCCGCGGCTGTCTCAAATGTGTTATTTACACCGATAGACTAAGTGCACTCACGACGGGAAACGAAGGAACAGCCCTCCCTCCCTCTCTGAAAAAAAAAAAATGCACTATAGTTGGACCAGTACGTTTCAAAATTTTTTTGTTGTGCATGCATCCTTGTTTTGATATTGATTGTATTGTATCCTCGGTGCTAACTTTGACACTAATCGGCGATTCTTTATTGAGTTTCTTTTGCGGATGACCGTCACGATGATTTTTTCGACAGAATGATAGTAGTAATTATAAATCAGCCGTCATTTTCGTTGGCGAAGTTTTCGATATTTCAAAAATCGCGGTTTTTTTTGTTCTCATGCGTGATCGTCGCTTCAACACGTACGCCAACATACAATACAAAAGTGTGTGAAACGATTTAAACTACGTGTTCTAGTTTTGTTTTATTGCCCAATAAGCTGGTGGGACATTCTTGATGTGATAAAAATATTCAAATGTGGTGAAAAAGTGTTTTTTCAAATTTTTCATGGAAACTTTTTGTCACCTTGCTGAACAACACTGAACAACTCACTCGAACAACAAAAAGCAGGGAATACATGTCGTTGTTGGTTGTTGTGACCAGCAGAGCACAAATAATGTATTTCGTGATATGATGTATTTCCCCATTTAAACAGCGGCTGTAACGTTTTTTTTTTAAAAATGGAATTGAATCGTCCAGGACCAGAATCGCTTGGAGGATCATGTATGTTCTCATATCAAAAGTATTACTGTTACTCAACTTTAGGTTAGAAAGCCTCCTTGCTATGATGATTCAATTTAATTTGCGTTCGAATGTGTCTCCCTGGGTACTTCGTGATAACTGGAACAAGAATGATATCCATTATAAAAAGCTTTTAACAATGACTCTTGTCACTTTTGGCCTGCTTTCTAAGAAACTTTAATTTCCATTCCTATCATTATTTGAAACACTTTTCTGCTTTCTATTTCAGCTTCAAGTGACAGTGATAGTGAGTCAAGTACCAGCAAATCAGATATTCGTCGGTCAATTGATAGTGAATCGGACACAAGCTATCGAGGCAAACGGAACAGAAGTCAGTCTGATAGTGTGTCAGAAGACGGATCCCCTTCCAAGAAACTTCGAAACTCAGTTTCCATGGAATCAGCAACAGGAGATGATACTACTGATGACCAAGACCATACAGATCAGGAACAGCAACAGTCCTCAGACCAGGATGATGCTTCTACCTTAAGTAGTTTAGTCCGTCCCAGAAAAGAAATGGGGTACACAGATAATAAGGCGGCTAGAATGATGGTGTGTTCTTTATCGATTATTGATGCACTTGTTAATGCATTCCTTTTAAATCCCTCATAGCTTTTCATTTTTTCCTCTTTGATTTTTTTCATCAATAGGAAAAAATGGGGTACAGAGCAGGTCATGGTTTAGGAAAGGATGCTCAAGGAAGAGTAGAGCCAGTGGAAGTGTCAAAGCAAAGAGGTCGCCGAGGTCTTGGTCTCAGCATGAAGGGTCTAGAACCTGCAAATTTGGAATGGGTTTCTGACAAAGAGGTAGTGATTTGTGTGTACTTTTTTGCCGTAGCGCATGATACCTCTTTTTCTATGAGCAATATTCTGTATGCAGGTATTCACTGTAGAAGAAACTGCTGAATGGCTGGATAATGAACATATAGATTCATTTAAGTTATCTGATGATTTCGTTGTTGAAGGAAGACGAAAATTAGTTATAAATGATGAAACAGAATTTTGTTCTGCTCGAATTCTTCAAGACATAATGAGCAGCAAGGTATGTGTGCCTTGGCCTTTTAAGTTATTTGCCTGTCAGAAATTGATTGATGTTAACAATTTGATTCTATTTTATTTCAGAGTATTTTTGATGAACTTGATGGTCAGGAACTTCGCCGGGCTGTAGCACGATCCAACCCATATGAAACTATTAAAGGTGGAATATTTTTGAACAGAGCTGCTATGAAAATGGCTAATATGGACAGAGTATTTGATTTCATGTTCACCAAGCCGAAGGATCAGAGTGGGGTAAGTTTCAATCAGCAGTGTCTGTGCTGTATCTAGGAAATATATTTGCCTATAAGTGTGATTTTTTCTATTTATTTAGAATGACAGTGTGAGCAAAAACGAGTTATTGTACTTTGCTGATGTTTGTGCTGGTCCAGGAGGCTTTTCTGAGTATGTTTTATGGAGACACAAATGGAAGGCAAAAGGATTTGGTTTCACACTGAGAAATGAGAATGATTTTAAGCTCACAGATTTTTATGCTGGACCACCTGAATCATTTGAGCCACACTATGGTTTGTGCTATTAATTATTACTCCCTCCTTAAATTAATTGTATGTTTTCTGAAGCAGTGTGATGTTTCTGATGCAACACAATTTGGTGTTCATTTTGTTTGTATAGGTGTGAAAAAAGGGGAAGACATGGGAAACGGAGATGTTTTTGACTCAAAGAATCAGGATGAGTTCAGTAAATATGTTTTGGAAAATTCAGATGGACTTGGTGTACATTTCATGATGGCGGATGGTGTGAGTTATTCTCCTTCTTTTCAGTAAACTGAGGTAGTAATATGTATTATATTTATGATTTTTCTCTTCAGGGATTTTCTGTCGAAGGTCAGGAAAATATACAGGAAATTTTGTCCAAGCAGTTGTATCTTTGCCAATTTCTGATGGCTCTTCTTGTTGTGAGAAGTGGTGGTCATTTTGTTTGTAAAGTATTTGATTTGTTCACACCATTTAGTGTTGGCCTTGTTTACTTAATGTATCGATCATTTGCAAAAATTTCTATTCACAAGCCAATTACAAGCCGTCCAGCGAATTCAGAAAGGTAGGCTGTCTCCCTTTTCCTTAATTATTTTGGAGACTTTGGCCCTAAATTTTCTTTGTGGTAACCTTTTTCAGGTACCTGATTTGTAAGTGGAAACGACCAGATTGTGATCATATTACACATTACTTATACAATATTAACAGACATCTAAACAAATTGGGCACCGGTGCTGACAGAGATGTTATTAGCATAGTGCCATTAGAAATTATGAAGGAAGACAAAGGTTTCTTTGATTATATTGTCAGCTCAAATAATAAGTAAGGAATAATTTTTCATTTAATAGTTAGTGTTCATTAATTTCCGTGCAAGATGGTCTCTTAAAAATTTTGTATCCTTTCAGGATTGGAGAACAGCAAATCGTTGCATTGCAGAAGGTTATCACATACTGTCGAGATACTACTCTTGAAGAGTACCGACAAGGAGATCTGCGCAAGAATTGCTTGGAGTATTGGAATGTTCCTCAGGATGCCAGAAAAGCACCTCCAAAGTTATCCCCTGAGGATGCGTTTCATACCATCCTTGAACGACGTAAGTATTTTCTTAAAATATCACTTCAGATATTATATTCTTAGTCATTTGGCAAGTGTTGTTCTATTATTTCAGACGGTGAGGGTTCAAAGGCAATTCCCACAGATACCATATTTAGCTCTCCTGAAAAAGAATTAACTCTAATCAATCTTCCTGAAACATTTGATTCAATCTACAACTGGCACTGTTGCGTTCTTGGGAACCCACAGAAGAGTGATAACAACCTGACCTTCTTTCTTGGTGAGTTTAATGGGATTGTTTATTTTGAAGTTTGCTTGTTTATATATTTTTCTAACATTGTGTTTATTTGTTAGGCACTGGGCGAAGAAATGTTTATTACCTGCAAAATAGGAGATGGAGTAAACTTACAGACAAGCTCTCTGGAAATGTCAAGCTGGAACTTAGTGCTGGGACACTTTTACTTGGTGAAATAGTGAAAGAAATCAAGGGGGAACGCCAGAGGCAAGTGTGGATTTATGCCCTTCACATTGTGGATGCTGTGTGTTTAGGTGGGATTGATATACGCCACCTACATATTACAGAAAGGTAACATAACTTTGACATGGCTTTGTGTAAAACTAAATTCTTGTTCATATCTGATTTTAAATTTTGTCATGCTCTCATTTTAGGGTAAAGCAATGTCAGTTGTTTGCCAAGGCTATGAACAAACCAAACCGAACAGACCTTTCAGCTATCCATGTGAAGGAACTGTTTGAACTGGAGAATATTTTTGAGATTAACGACAGGTGAGTGCATTGGCATATCCTTGATGTAATTGTAACTACAGACAATTTATTGAACTCCATTTTTGCCATTGTTTTAGACTTAGAAGCAGAATAATGAAGAATAACAAAAGGCAGGATGTTTTTGAGTTAGGAAGGGGTGACTCATGCTTTGTACCTGAGGGTTTGTTATTTTTCAATGCCACCCAAGGTAATTATTTTGCATTTTACATTTATGCCTTTTGTTAACTTTCCTTTTTTTTTTCCATTTTTTTTTCTTGATGGGTTACTGAATCAAACATATCAAGATATCCTGTGGCAGGAATTAATTGATTTTTTTTTTTCTCTATTTCAGCCCCATGGTCTAGGCATCTCAGTAAGAAAACAAAGCATAAGTACTACTATCACAGATTAAGTAACAAATCTCTGTATGATTCTGAAAGACCAAGTGATTCCTGTAAATCCTTTGGGCAAGTAGATTTTTATTGCAGCTTTGTTCATGAAGAGTTTTATAAAATAATAATGTAGTAATTGTTATCACTGCTTTTCCCACAGAAATTGCTATGCTGAAAGGGCTGTGAACTGGTGGAATAACAACAACCTTACATCAATAACTATGAGTGACATCATGGATCATGTTAGTGAACAGAGGGAATCTGCAGCTGCTGTTCAGTCCAAGGCACAATAGAAAGTATTACCGTGGGTAATTTCATGATTGTTTATGATATTTATGATTTAAATGAAAGGAATCTTTAAGTTTTGTTCTGGGTCCATGTTAATACAAGAAATTCAGAAAGGAGGCACTTCCTGTAAGTGGGTTTTGAAGTTCAAAGAACTTGATTACTTTTATTGAATTCAAAAATGGAAGACTGACGCATTTTCCTCACGAAAATATTGTGAGGGACAGAACTTAATATTCTCCCAAGTGTTTCCAAAGAGAGGAAAAAAAAAAAAAAAAAAAAAAAAAAAAAAACAACGAAAATTCTGTTATGCTCTCAAACAAAATAAGGCAAGATTTATGTTCCTTTAATATTTATCTATTTTATTGCCTTCAGTTATTGTACTTGTTGCATATTTCCTTCAGGACACCATTTTTCAGCTTCCTGTAAACCTGTTCAAATTGGTTCAATGAAATTTATTTTACTCTGTGGGATGACATATTTTCAGTTGCCATTATGTTCATTTCACAATGCTTTGTGAGTCATGCACTCTGTTTTTCACACTTATGACTTACTCAGTGCCTTATTAGATTATGATTATGGACATTTTTGTAATTATGACTGAGCTGCTGATGAAGTTCAAAAGTCAAATCTAAGCAATTAAAAAACAAAAAATGCTCCACGGAGCTGATAAGTTCTGTCTGATTTTCTGTGCTCTTTTCCCTGCATTAAGTTCCTTGATCTCAAACCACCTTTTCTTATTGTCAACAGACTGTTCTAAGAATGATTGCTGATGAGTTTCTCTTGTTTTATTGATATTAAGACAGTTGTGTGTTTTAGAAACAGGAAATAATTTACAAATACATGAAGAGTATGTTTTAGTTTATTGGCACTGGTACAAGTTGCAGCGTTGCGTGAACACCAGTGGGTTCGGTTGCACTAGTTAAGTCTGGAGTTGTGCTGCTGCTATTGATTGGGGATGAATACACTATTTTGTCTGCAACACGGACCCTACAAAACAGAAAAAGAAAACATTCTTTTATAAGTTCTTGAAGTTGCACTAGTAGCCGGCAGTGAAACACGTAGGGGGAGAACCCACCACCCACCTGTCTGGGGCCCCCTCCGGGAGCAGTTCCTCCTTGGGCAGGCCGAGGTCTTCTGCTGTGCCGTTGGTGTAGGTCACGCTTTTCAGCAGGTACCTGCGCATCCAAATAATAAAACTGAGCGGTTTAGCATATTTCCAACCAATTTCTTTGCGCTGCCCTGTCCACACCAGCGCCACTAAAAAAGAACGATCGTAAAAGTAACTGCCGCCGTGAGTGTTTGAACCTGAGACTTACAGCTGCGTGTCGTTGCTCTGTAGGGCGGCGGCCACGTCGG
This sequence comes from Odontothrips loti, assembly GCA_038380765.1. Classification (NCBI taxonomy): domain Eukaryota; kingdom Metazoa; phylum Arthropoda; class Insecta; order Thysanoptera; family Thripidae; genus Odontothrips; species Odontothrips loti. The sequence goes on along the minus strand of CM076248.1, from coordinate 15,934,883 downwards.
GGTCGTAGCGGATGGCGTCCTCGATGGCCTGGGCTGGGCTCTGGGTGACCATGATCATTTTGGTCAACGGCGGTTCTGTCGAGGGCGCTTCCTCGGCCTCAGGGGAAGGGGCGGGCAGGGCGTCGGCTGGGGCCAAGACCGTGAGCACTGCCAGGGCGGCGACCACCAGGGAACCGCATGCCTACGAACATGCCAACGCTCAGTCCTCTCCACCATGCGCTTGCACTACATCACCATCAGCACCACCCACCACTGCCATGGTCATCTGCCTTGATGCGATGGGATGTGTTCGTCACTCTGTTGCTCACTGAGCGCCGTGTGGACCACGGGGGTCGTATATGAGGAAGAGAGAGGCAGCCTGCACTTGGGGAGGGGGGGGGGGGGGATGACGGAGGTTGGGTCAGGTGACAGAAACGTTAGCACCTTCTCGCCCTGCCCTTCCCCGGCTGGCCTCGGCCTTAGTCACCGGCTGCGGCGCTGCGCTCTGGCCACGCGGTGTTGACTGGACCAGGAGCAGACCCCGCATCTCCATGCACGTGGTCCTCCTCTCCCCCAGCTCACTACGAGTAGGCGAAATGCAAATTGAATATTACTTTGACCACTGCAGCTCACAGTTTGAGGGATCGTCCACTGGATGGGCACCACTGCGGGTGCCTGCTGGGTAGGCAACCACGATTTCTCCGTGCACAAGTGTCATGCGGGATGGCCCACCCTGGTACTCGCAGGCGCCCCCGAGGGCGGGGGTCGGTGACACGGTGCGGGCGCGCGGAGGGACCCGGGACCGGGAACCCCCGCGAGGATGTCGACTTACGCCAGGACAGGGCGCTTCGGCGTTGCCCATGGGCGCAGACTGGCCCTGCCCCGGCCGCCCCCGGCCGCCCTGCGGTCAAACAGCGGCGTATTAGCACGTGCCTCGTTAACGCCTCCGGCCGCAGCGTCACGGGGGGCCGCGGGGGGCAGCGGGACGAGTACAATAACCACGGCGGGGACACGGCCACCGACACTCGACTCTCAGCCGCCTACAAGCCACCATGAACGCCAGACTCGTAAGTTCGCCTCTGCGGATTTTAAGCATACATTTGTTCACGGGGTCGAATTCCCTAACATCCTCCCGTTTGCGCTGCAGGTTTTACTGCTGGTGGCGTTAGGGGCGGTGTGCCTGCAGGCGCACCCCGTCGGCGAGCAGGACAAGTCCGCCGAGTCGGACGAGACCTCCGCTACTCCCCCAGCGTCTGCCCCGGCGCCGGTCAAGCGCGCCGCCTCCCAGGAGACCGAAGAGGAGAAGGACGCTGCTCCCAAACGCCGCCGTCTGGCGGATGACCTCGACGATTCGACGAGCGAAGAGACCGACGAGGACCTGGACGACGCCGACTACCAGCGCAGGAAGAAGCGCGAGGACAGCAAGGATTCGTCTTCGTCATCTTCTTCGTCATCTTCTTCGTCCGAGTCCTCCGAAGAGAAGGCCAGGAAGCCCAAGGAGGTTGCCAAGAGGGGAGTGGAGGAGGAGAAGAAAGAGGGGAAAGATGAAAATCCCAAGAAAGTAGCCAAGAGGGAGGTTGAAGAGGGGAAGGTAAAGGAAGAGGAAGCTAAAAAGCCCAAAGAAGTAGCCAAGAGGGAAGTCGAAGAGGAGGAGAAGGAAAAGGAAGCTGAGAAGCCAAAGGAGAGGGAGGCGAGGCAGGCTGCGGACGCCGTAGCTGCACCCGAGGCCACAACTGATGACGCTGACCAAACCCTGTAAGTACTGAACCCACCCACTCCTCACCTAAGCCCTTACCTAGCTGAGCTCTGCTCGTCAGAAGAAGATTGCCATTTACCGACTTTTAACTCTGCTTTGCCAGGTATCTGATCAAGACAGTCACTTACGAGGTCGGTATCCTGGATTCCTCAACGGATGATGGCAATTCTTCCCTCGTCATAGCCACGCCAAGCGCAATGTAAGTGTACGGGCAATGCGTACTTATAAATTTAATGTGGTTCTTTTTATCATTTGGGTGAGGGTGACATGAAAAAAAAATCGTTTGCGTCAAATTACCTCATATCAATATTCGGAATCATTTCTCCCTCTCCCTTAAAGTGGCTATTATACCATGTTTTCGCAAAACAAAAAAAAAGACAAACAAACAAAAAACGAAAATGCGATGTTCACCACCTTTTTAATTTCAATGTACGAGCTTCTTCCTCGCGTTGTCGAGGGCACACCACGCGAAATGTATTGTCAGGTTTCCCCCCCCCCCCCCAGTGCGCTTCTCGAATTATTGTCCGGGCTGAAATAGGATGGAAGAATGCCACGGCGGGAAATGACCCTTGAAATGGCTGTTCCACAATCACCCGCCCCGCTAACCCCTCTCCCCTTTTTCTTTGTTGCAGCGCGGAGAAGGAGGTAGTGACCATCTACTACGATACCCCGGCCAACGCCACCGAGGCGACCCCTGCTGCCTGAGCCCAACACCCACCAAGGCGCTGACGCCGCGGCACCCCACTGTTTTGACCTTTTCTTTCATTTCATATTGGAAAATGCCAGCTTCCGAATAACGAGGAAGTCAGCAATGAATCTTAATAAAAACAAATACATATATAAGTAATGCACTATTTACTGGTCCATTGCGGACTTGACAGGGGAGCGTCATCTCGAACATCGAGCGATTCGCACTCATGTAACTTCTGAAACTCCCATGCTGTGATGATTTTAGACTGTAAATGACGTAATCGTAATTATTGCCAAATTAAATGTTTGTCTTAGACGTCCATTCGTTCCTTTTCTCTAGACACCCTTTCCCATCTTATCACACAACGCAGTACCTAGCGTAGCACTTTACACGGTGTGCCGCATCGCCCTCTATTTAAGTATCGCCCCACAGCAGATACCAGAGGCGGCCAAAACCTTGGATTGTTTGTCGATCCCTGCTAATCGCTCTCTTGCGAACTGGCAAACAGCACCACGTGTAGGACCCCCGCTGCCCTCCCCCCCTCGACCCCCCGCGGACCCCCACAGGGCCTCGGCTGTCTGATCGCGGTTTTTCGCGACTATGAAACATCCTGGCACCCTCACGCTAAGTTGTGCTCACCCACCTTCGCCAGCTTCGCCACATCGGCGTGCGCGTGGCTCAGCAATTCCGGTTCATTCTTCTCATTTCGGGCGTAAGCGATGTGCGCGTGGCACCGAGGGTCTGTCAAGTTAGGGACGCGCGTATGTGTAAGCGTGCGTGCAAGACATGAGGTGTAGTTTGGGCTGCCTACCCTCAGGGAGGAATCACAGATAAGGGCGTCGCTAAATTTGCAGAGCCCTAGGAGCGGGGTAAACAGGATTCAAAGAGCCACGCCATTTACTTCAGCACGTAATCTACGAGCATTTTATTTCTTACACATACAAAAACGTATCCTATCATCAAATACCGTTTGAAAAAAATCTAAGGCGCATCTTTGTTGCTTTATATAAATCTCTTTACTTAAATAACTTGAAATAATAATTTATATTAAAAGATCAGAGACATTCTTTTTATCACTAAAGAGAAAACACAACCACTTACATTTCCCCCATTCCCATTTAGAACCTGACGGCAATTTATCATCTAAGCAAAGGAAAGGAGTGGGTTCGTAACATTCGTATTTTTCGGGACTGTCATGTAATCACAGCATCCTCATGTTCCTGTCTTTCTAGAATATTGATGCAATTTGCACGACCGCCAATAGGAACTTTCCATAGTACTGTTATACACTACTTGAATGAGTTGCAATTATGATTCAAGACTGATGACTCATATGGCGTTGTTCGTGATCTCAAGAAAATTGGACCATCAGGTCTAAATGCATTAAATTCAGGAACTTAACGCAGAGGAGGAAAAGATTATTGACTGTGCTCGATTTGTACTTATGTAAGCCATAATCAGTCCAGTCGACTAAGAAGTTCTCACCATGCAAAACACAACTTAAAAAAATTACTTTACACCATAGAATGCGTCCATTTGGGCGACAAATCGACCCAGGCCTTAATTTTAACGTACATAATTAATTATTGCAACGCTCGTTTGCTAGTGGAAGAAACTTAGTATAGACTATCACAGAGACCAACATGAAAGAACTTCGTTCACAAAACGAGAAAGAAATAATGCGTTTTCTTACCGAGCCCTGTAAAAGAGGCACTTTTGTGTTCTACGACATACGTAGCTAAACAAGAACATTACTTTGCAACTTTTTGTTTGGTTTTCGTTTCCTACATATCCACCGAAAATGATCGAGCTGTTACCGTCAAACAAGTGACTCGAGTTGCTGTGACCGCATGATAAAATTCGCTTTTCAAAATACACCAAAGTTACAGCTCGACCTATTTCGGAGATTGAAAGCTATATAGGTTACTCATCACATGGAACTGCTATTATGCACAATTTCTGATTTTTTGATTCAAACCGTTATCCTCTATATGAATAATGCGGCAAAATGAACTCTCGGGAGAACAAGGAAATTTTTCATGAACGTTAAAGACAGAGAAGGAGGTAACAGACAAGTTATGTGGTAACATATCATCTCGTCGCATACGACGGAATGGAAATCACAAGTAGAAAATTCGAATGTCTTAACTTTTTATTTAAATGCAGGCAACGACCGTCCACCTCTCTTCGCTCGCACGGTATCACCCCATAATGCCCTATGCAGCACTTCGTTCAAAATCTTTGCGTCCTTTGACTAGAATTACTCCCCAAAAATTTTACAAGAGATCTACGCAGGTAAAACCGCTTCCAGAAGAGCGCAGAAGCACTGCGGACAAGCTGAAGAGAATCCGTTCGCGCTCAGTGGATAAGGAGAAGCTCACGTCGCTGAGGAGGCGCGGCAATAGGCACGGCGCGGCGCGGGGGAACGGCCCCGACTCGCACGGCCACGGCACTGCCACTGAGCGACCGCGACGGGCGGGGAAAGAACTTGGGAGAAAAATGAGAATGCACACGGAGGGCGCGCACTGGCAACGTCCTTTTGCGTTCGCGCAAATCGCGCAGTGAGTGCGCGCCGTCGTGGTGCACGACAAGAGCATGTCCCTCAGCCCCCGTCAGAGGTCAGGGGGCCGACGTGTTTGCCGCCCGTGTTTCATTGCGCTGTGATTGTTTCCCGGGTCGCTGGTCGCCGTGGGGCCGCCCGCGCTGTCCACTCGCGTTCACTTGTCGACGCAGACGTGGAGCAGGAGCGGGGCGGCGGGGGCGGCGGCGGCCAGCCCGGGCGCGTGTCACAGGAGCGCGCAGAGGCGGGCGCGGGCGGCGTGGGCCTTGCGGTGCTGCGTGGCCGTCACGTCGTCGCCGGCCGCCGGGGCCCCCGCCAGCGCGCGCACCTTCTTGGCCAGGCCGACGCGGTGCTTGCGCAGCGACGTGCCGTGCCGCGCCTCCGACGCGCCGTTGATGGGTCGCAGCGCGGCGGTGCCGTCGCCGTCGCCGTCCTCGGCGTGGGCCCGGTTGAACGTCGTGACGATCAGCTCGATGTCCTCCACGCGCTCCGACTCCTCTGCAAAAAGCGAGTCGTCGTCGCAATGAAATCGATTTCTGCGAGCTCTCCCCCCCCCCCTCCACCTTTCCGGACCCGAGTGCCTGCCAGCTGCTGCCAGCACTCGGAACGCCAACTCACTGAACTCCTCGATGGGCTTCTCGATGGTGTCGTGGTCGATCCACGTCAGGCCCATCTCCACCTTCTCGGCGAGGTCCTGCCAGTGGCTGCGGTTGGCGGCGCACCCGTCGTGCAGCGGCTGGATCCACGGGAACGTGTCGGCCAGCGTCTGCGAACAGGCCGCGGGTTCAAGTACCGGACTCCAGCACCGGCTCCTTTACCGCGGGGCCTCGTGACACGCACCTTGTACAGCGGCAGGCAGATGACGTCGATGAAGCCGACCTGCATCTGCGGCAGCTCGTCCTTGCGCTCGCGGTCCATCATGGCCTGCAGCACACGCGCCATCAGCAACACAGCACGGCGGAAGGGAAACACAGGGGCGGCGCGGGCGGCAGCGGGCCGCGGGGGCGCGTGCGGATACTCACGACGGGCTGCTGGTTGAGCTGCATGCGCTCGAGGTCACCCTGGTCGAAGAACTCGTCGGCCACCAGCTTGGCCATCTTGTGCTGCACCTCCCAGGGCTTGGCGATGGCCGACACGTCGCAGGCCGTCATCATCATGCCGCACAGCACTGCCGGGCCAGAGTTAATGAACATGAAAAGAAACGAGAACGCGCGCGCCCTGCGGACCGCCTGCAGCTTAGGCAACCACGACGGCCGCGGGGCGCGCGTGCTCGGCGGGCTTGCCTACCCTCGCGGCGCCCTCCTTCATTCTCTCCACCATGCCCGGTCCAAGGATAGCAGGAGAATGTCGTAAAGACTTTACCGCGATTGTTGGGCGTGGTGACGGCAGCCCAGTAAAGTAAAAGAGCGGACAAAGCACTTTCTATACTGTCATGCCCCCCCCCTCCCCACGTCGGGCTGGAGTATACTTACGGTCTTTCTTGGCCTCGCTTTGCCAGTCAAACTCGCCGTTGTCGACGAGCTCCTTGAACGAGTCCTTCTTCTTGAAGTACATGGCGAGGTCCGTGGACAGGATGGCGTTCTCCACCGTGCGCATGACGGCGCGGTAGTCGTCCGTCGACATGGCCTCGAAGATGTTGTTGCCCTCGCTGTTAAGGATCATGACGCACTGGTCGAAGTGGTGGTGCTCCATGGTGGACGTCGAGTAGAGGATGGCCAGCGGGGACTCGGTCTTGGCCTGGAAGGCGTTGTTGGTGCCCCGGTGGTCGAGGTCGTGGCACAGGCACGCCACCAGGAGGCCGAGGATCTGGTCGAGAGGTTCGGAACTGTCAGCGCTACCGGCCGCCGCACTCGCAGCCCGAGGAGAAAAAGTTTCCACTCGGAATAATCCCCGGTGTTGCCTTTCACAGACGCAGCGCTTTCGGCGGAAATATAATGTTATATGGCCGCGTGCCGCGTGCGCGGTCCTGGCTGGGGAGGGAGAAGCTCTGTTCAAACAACTCGCCCCCTCCCCTCCCTCTCCTCCCCTCCCTCTCCTCCCCTCCCCTCCCTCCGCTGCTGGCAAACAAAGTGGTGCACGCGTCAGGCGTCAGCCCGGCGTCAGCCCCCCCCCCCCCCCGGACAGCCCAACCCCCAACCCACCTCAAGGTCTGTCATGAACCGCTCCATCTTGCCCGTCTTGAGCATGGCGAACATGGTCTGAGCCACGTTCAGGGCGTGCCTCCAGTTGTGGTACTTCACGGGGCGGTAGTTCTTCTTGACGCTCAGCACCCACCGGCACAGCACCTGCGCGACAGTCCCCGCACGTCAGCATGGGTTTGTTTCTCATGTCGAGTGAACAGACGAGGCAACGAGCCGCGGCAGTCGGCGTGCCAGATTGTGTTTACTTGGTACGGGATCTGGAACTGCTTGACGAGGTTGCACTGCAGGAACATCCGGATGGTGGCGCGGCACGTGTCCTCGTCGGAGAGCTCGAAGTCCACGAACGTGAAGCTGGGGGGGATGACAACCTCTCACTCGACGCGTTCTCCAGACTTGGAAATGAAAACGGGGGCGTTGCGCCGCCTTGTACCTGTACAGGTTGTAGTGCTCCGCGGTGGGGATGTTGTCGTTGTACAGGCGCTGCGTGTCGTCCGTGGTGGCCGTGGCGTGGTACGACAGGCACTCGAGCGCCACCTTCTGCTTGGCCATCAGCTTGCACGCGTTCTCGTACATCTGCGTGTTGTGGATGCCCAGGCCGCAGAAGATGGCGAACGCCTCGAAGATGGTCACGTCGCAGTCCGAGAACGGCTGGCCGGACCCCTGCAAACGAGAGCGTGTCAGACCGCCTGGGAGGCAGGCCAGCCCGCCGAACACGGCTGCCATGCGGGCCGGCCTATACCGCCATTCGCAGGCGCTCGCGCGGTCAAGACAGGAGAACGAGTAGGTCACTTTTTTCTGATTAAATTTTTTACTTTTTTGATAATTATTTTTTAAATATTTATGTACGTGTTTCTCTCTAATATTTCAAATTTTTCCTGAAATTTTCTGTTTTTTTTTTTCGAGGGTGTACACTGATTTTCTTGAGTGAGGGACCCCTTTGGGCCTTGGGCCACTCCCACCCACCTTGTTGATGAGCTGCGCCACGCCGATCACCGTCTTCTGCCCGTTGACGATGGGCATGCAGAGGATGGCCTTGGTGACGAAGCCGTCCATCTCGCGCACCTCCTGGCTCATCCACGACTTGACGTCGCCGATGTTGAGGATCTGGCCGGTGGCCGCCACGTACCGGGCGATCTTGGCCATGATGCTCTGCTCCTGGTCGCGGCTCGAGGGCCGGTAGACCAGCGCGTCCTCGTCCGCGGCGCGCAGCTCGAACACCGTGTTGAACACGGTGCTCTGTCGACACGCAGCAGCATTTCGGGGCACTTAGAAGAAGTCGGCCACAAAATCACATTCCGGCCGACGCCCCCGCAGCTGTGATGCGTCGGACTTAATTTGTGGACAGGGCGCAACGCGATTTCAAGCTCTCGGCAAAGGGGGGGAGGGATGCAGGGGCGCGGCTGGGTGTGCTGGGTGCGACTTGACTAATGGCCTGTCCAGCAGGAAACTAACACGCCAGGCCAGCCGCGCAACACACTTCCACTGCCGGCCAACACAGCTGCAGTGCCGGGGGCAGACAGGGGCAGCCAGGGGTCATGGGGGCAGAGGACTGGGCAGCCGCCCTCCTAAACAGCCCCGTCTGAAGCGTTACCTTGTCCGTGCGCTGTGCGATGATGTCCTCGATGTCAATGTTGTTGCTCTAAACAAAGCGAGAGAGAGAAGCTCGTAAGAGAGTCGTCTATATTGCATTTCCCCCCCGCCTTGATTTGCTTAAAAGCGTGTTTTGTTTCCACACGATGCACCCACCTCTCTTCTACACAGTGGCCTCCTCTCCTCCACCGATTTCCCGGGCCTCTCACAGATGCGGTCCAAATGACTCTGTACAGAAACGGAAGTGTTAGCGAAGACTGCGCTCGAGAACCTGACCGGAGCAGCGCGACGACCCACCTCCTCCCCGCCGTCCTCGAGAGCCAAGAGGAAGACCGCGCACCGCTCGCACTTGAGCAATTCCCTCGCCTGCGTCATGATCTTGGTGACCAGGCACTCGAGGTTGTTCTGTTCCGCGAAGATACTGCGAGCCAGGTCGAGCAGAATCTGCGGGCAGAGAGAGACAGCATCGTGAGAGGGGAAGGGGGCGGACAGAGAGGGCCGGCCAGTGCCACGCCTCCGAGTCACATCGCTTATTTCACCTGGTTTCGCCGGAACTCCTGGACGGACATTTCAAACAGTTGAGCATTCTGCAGGCCGATGCCGCAGAACGTGAGGTACTTGTTGAACACCTGAAACACGGGTAAGCAAGGCGTTTAGCAGACCGATTGCCAGGAGAAGCTGCAAGCAGCGGTGAACAACAGCGAGACACGGTTGGGCGGCAGGGTACCTCGACGTCCTTGGCCGTGAACTCGTTGGAGCCATCGGTCTTGTTGATGATCTGGGCGACGCCGATCACCTCGCCGTCGTGGTTACATATGGGCATGGACAGGATGAGGTTAGTCTTGTACCCGGTCCGCATGTCCACCTCGTTGTTGAAGCGGGGGTCCTGCGGACAGAGTGGGCGGGCGTGTAGGTGAAGAGAGAGAGAGAGAGAGAGAGAGAGAGAGAGAGAGAGAGAGAGAGAGAGAGAGAGAGAGAGAGAGAGAGAGAGAGAGAGAGAGAGAGAGAGAGAGAGAGAGAGAGAGAGAGAGAGAGAGAGAGAGAGAGAGAGAGAGAGAGAGAGAGAGAGAGAGAGAGAGAGAGAGAGAGAGAGAGAGAGAGAGAGAGAGAGAGAGAGAGAGAGAGAGAGAGAGAGAGAGAGAGAGAGAGAGAGAGAGAGAGAGAGAGAGAGAGAGAGAGAGAGAGAGAGCGCTGTGGAGGGAGAGTACACTCCGACGCCAGCGCCACACAGCCTTGGGCACGGCCCGTACCCAATGTCGCCCCATCTCCATCTCTTGACAAGCTGCGAGCTGTGCCTCCATTCTCTGCTCAACTGCCGTCCATCCATCGCGGCTGAACAGCGCTGGCGGCGTAGAGGCGGGGCCCGGCCCCCGCGGGGTCAGCTCAGCCAGCGCCGCAGCGCCGCACACGCGCCGCACACGCGCCGCACACGCGACACGGCCCAGACTCCGGCCCGGCACACGGCCCCAGCAGCCGGGCCGTCCGGTCCCTTTACAGCCTCTCAAACTAATATTCAAGGCCACGTCTTCCCCCTTCTCCCTCCCCCACCCCACCAGGACACTCGGCTCGGACAGGTCCAGCACCCCGACGACGACACTCTGACGACCCTTCCATCTCCTCCTCCATCGTGCCCCTGGTAGAGTAACAGACCACTGGGGCGGTCGCGGCCGGTCCACACTGCCGCCCGGCGCCGGCACCACCACCACCACCACCACCACCACTACCCCACGACGTCAGAGAGATTACCGAGGGTGAGGGCAATACTCGTCTGCTGGACCCGGCTAGGCTAGACCGTTGTCGAGACTGGTGGCTTTGGGGGAGGCAGGACATTGTAAATTACAAGGACCGTAGTTTGAATTATTTTTTTCAAAACAACCTCAACGTCATAATTTTTTTTTTATTTTTTTTGCGTAATGCAAACTTGTTTGAGCCCGGTTCCTGCTGTCTGTGTGATCTGTCTGTGTGATCTTTCTTGTTTCCGGCTCGGGATAGTGAGAGAGAGCCGGGTGAGTGAGAGAGATGACCTCTCCTCCATCGTGTTGACCGCTCCGCGCGGCAAGTTCGCGGCTTCCTCCCCCGGCGTGTGCGTTCTGCTGGAGTTCTGCCGACTTGACTCCGCCACATTCGCAGCTCGTTTGGTACTTTACGGACGCCCCCACCCCTCAGCGGCACGCCGACCGGGGAGAGGCGGAGGGGACCGGGGAGGGGCGGAGGGGCCGGAGGGGCGGAGGGGACCCGAGGGGGGGGGGGGGGGGCGAGGGGACCGGAGGGGACCCTGTGGAGGAAAGTTTGTTGGCCGCCGCGTCGACTCCCGCACAGAGGGGAGGTGGTGGTGGGGGACAAACAGCTACCGAACGGGGTCACGGTGTGGTCCCGGCTCCCGTCCCGGACTCACCTCGTACGCGTTGGTGATGTTGATGACCGTCTTGTTCTGGGCCACCCAGCCCGCGATGCCCGTGCCGAAGGGGATGCGCAGCTCCTCGCTCTGCGCCTTGTGCAGGGCCTCATCCAGCTCTGCAACAGGCGGAACAGGTTTTTTTTTTTGTCACAATAACGGTGCTACACTGGCCGTGCCTGCGGCTGCCCCCGAGGCCGGAGGCGGAGGCCGGCTGCTTTGGTTTGCCTCGGTGATGAGCGCGTCTTCGCAGATGGTTCGTGTTCCGCGGACCCCCATCTGCAGCGGCTCCAGCGGCTCCAGCGGCTCCAGCGGCTCCAGCGGTTGGCGGCGCATCGCCCGAGGTATCGCCCTGCCCTGCCCCGCCCTACCCGTCCCGTCCCGGCGTGTTTGATGTGGTCGGGCGCCTCTGATCGATGGTGATGATGGTAGCGACGGCGGCGATGGTGATTGCCGACGGTCCGAGCCCTGTTACGGCTTGACGACCCCGGGCCCTCGTTCACGGCCTCGTTCACGGCCCCCTTCGCACGGACTCCCTCCCAAGGCGCCGCCCCCGCCCCGCCCCCGCCTCGCCCCCCTCACCGCCCCAGGCCCCGCCAAGGCGCCCCGACCGCCCAGATGGGAGGTAATTCGAGATCCCAAATAAATAGCCCACGCGAGGCGGGACGGGCCGGCCGCGTGTTGGGCGGGGCGGGACCGGCAAAGGCCGAAAGGTGGAGGAGGGCGAGACACAAAGTCAGCGCCTTGTAACAAAAATAAATCGAATCGCAGGAGGAAATAAAAGTCCTTCAGTACGTTTTTGATAAACTTACATCACACGTCCTCTGGGCTTTCAGGGGAAAACACGGCGGGGAATGAGGCGAGCGATTTCTGGCGCAGTTTCCTTTTCTGACAGAAGCCACGCTACGAGAGGTGCGGCAGAACCGCAGGGCCGAGCGAGGCCGCAGCCGCAATCCACCTACCCTTCCCCTGCCCCGCAGCCCCCCGCAGCCCCGCAGCCCCACACCAGCCACCTCGAATCTCGACTCATCAAGATCCAGCCCACCAGCCCGTACCCTTCGGTGCGTGTTGCTAAGGCAGAGCAAATCCAGAGGCGGATGGATGGGAGCAGATAGTGGGGAGAGAGGGAGAGCGAGGGAGAGAGAGAGAGAGAGAGAGAGAGAGAGAGAGAGAGAGAGAGAGAGAGAGAGAGAGAGAGAGAGAGAGAGAGAGAGAGAAAGAGAGAGAGAGAGAGAGAGAGAGAAGAGAGAGAGAGAGAGAGAGAGAGAGAGAGAGAGAGAGAGAGAGAGAGAGAGAGAGAGAGAGAGAGAGAGAGAGAGAGAGAGAGAGAGAGGGCGATAGCGGATCCGACAGAACGGCAATAGAAACAGATTCATGGCTTCTCATTCAGGAGCGGACGGCATCTGCGCATTGGGGATCCGAGTCGGGGACGATCCGAGGCCGCATGGGGGCCGGGCTGCGGGCTGGGCTGGATTACTTCCTCCTTTGTCGTCCTCCAGTCCCCGGCCGCCCCCGGCTGCCCCCGGCCGCCCCCAACCACCCCCCACTACCCCCGGCCACCCCCGCGCACGACACATTGAAAAAGCGTAGCTGCCCGACACGACCGTCGTCCGCCCACTAACTATATCTGCATCCCCCCCCCCCTCACCCCAAACCGCGAACGGTGACGCGGAGCGCCCGCGAGGGCCAGGGTAGGCCAGCCCGCACGACACGCGTGCACGCAGAAGTCGTGGCGCCGGGCGCCGATTGTACCCCGACTGGCCACATCAAAGTTTGCCCTTGCTCGACAGTGTCGTGGGCGTAGAGCTTAGCGAGTGATCCCCAAAGGTGATGGACTCCAGGTTGAGGGCGCGGCTGCACTATTGACCCTCCCCTTCCCTTTCCTTCGGTGGCCAGCTGTTGGCGCTGTCGGCTCCACTCAACAGCCTCACTTCACTGCAGAGTCCTCGGCTCGCGGCAACGTCCTCTCCACTCCGGCAGGCCCCCGGCCCCCGGCCCCCGGCCCCCGGCCCCCGGCCCCCGGCCCCCGGCCCCCGGCCCCCGGCCCCCGGCCCCCGGCCCCCGGCCCCCGGCCCCCGGCCCCCGGCCCCCGGCCCCCGGCCCCCGGCCCCCGGCCCCCGGCCCCCCCCGGCCCCCGGCCCCCGGCCCCCGGCCCCCGGCCCCCGGCCCCCGGCCCCCGGCCCCCGGCCCCCGGCCCCCGGCCCCCGGCCCCCGGCCCCCGGCCCCCGGCCCCCGGCCCCCGGCCCCCGGCCCCCGGCCCCCGGCCCCCGGCCCCCGGCCCCCGGCCCCCGGCCCCCGGCCCCCCCCCGCCCCCGGCCCCCGGCCCCCCCCCGGCCCCCGGCCCCCGGCCCCCGGCCCCCGGCCCCGGCCCCCGGCCCCCGGCCCCCGGCCCCCGGCCCCCGGCCCCCGGCCCCCCCCCGGCCCCCGGCCCCCGGCCCCCGGCCCCCGGCCCCGGCCCCCGGCCCCCGGCCCCCGGCCCCCGGCCCCCGGCCCCCGGCCCCCGGCCCCCGGCCCCCGGCCCCCGGCCCCCGGCCCCCGGCCCCCGGCCCCCGGCCCCCGGCCCCCGGCCACCAGCACAAGCCACTTGGCTCCGGGCGACACGTACGTCCGTCCTCAGGGCCTCCAGGACCTCCGGGACCCAGCGGACCGAACGGAGAGGGGTCCGTCTCCCCCGACATACCCGATAGCGTTGCCGGAAAACGGGACTCGACTGCTCGGCCGAAGAAGATTCAGATCCCCTCCAGACCCCCTCCAGATCCCCTCCAGATCCCCTCCAGATCCGCCTCGGCATCGCTCACTCACCTGTCTCCACGGTGACGTCGAACAGCTTGGCGACGAGGTAGCGCTGGTCGGGGGAGCCACGCGCCAGGAACAGCGAGCCGCGGTCCGCGTGCGTCAGCAGCCCCACGTTGACGAGGATCTTGTGGCAGAGCACGTCGATGTCCAGCTCCGTCGCCACGTCCCGTATCAGCTCCATGAAGAGGTCGCGCTCGTCCAGCTGCTGCAGCGCGCGCATGCGCTCGCCCAGCCCCGCGGACCTGCAACAAGGGACGGCCGTTAGTCTCGGTGCACGCCGCCGACGGGGGCCGACGGGGGCCTCCCCTCCCCCCTCGCCTAGCTGCTGTGCTCTGGCACCCCTCTTGGAACTTGCTCATCTCTATGTAAAACATTTTCCATCACGGTCGCAAACCACGCCAACTTATTATTTTTGTCAGCCGTTGTGGGGCTGTGTGGGGTGGGTGATGTTGGAAGCAAAGCTGTAGTAGTTGGTTTGAACTAGACTGCCCAAGGTCCAATCGTGGGCAAATTTGTGTCACGTGTTTCGAAGTTGTAGTTTTGGTCCTTTGGGGTTCAAACTTCGCGTCGCTCGCTCGGTTGTAATTGATCAATAAATATTGAAGAACTTATTTGTTACAATAACAATATTTCAGTTATTAGTTTCAATCATCACGTATGAGGAATGCCACAGCATGGTGGTGTCTTTACTATCTTTTTCCAAAAAAAATTCGGTCGCTGATAGGCTCCGCGAAAAAAAGATACACACACACAACACACACGAAACAAAATTAAGAAAAAAGGAATGATTTCCGCGCATTCAATGAAAACCCTGAGACTCTACTCCAGCCCGCGGAAACTGTATTTCTATTTCCATCCCCCGCGCCGCCTTGTGTTCATTTTCGAAAGAGACTTTGGAAGTGAGTCAGTGCAATGCGAGAACAGAGGGGTGGCGGGGCGGGGCGGGCCGTGGCCGTGGCTCACCGAGGTGCACCCCGCGGCCCGAGCTGGACCGGACTGGAGTTCCAGCCCGCTTCGGCTCTCCCCACCCCGCCCTGCCCCGCCCCGCCCCGCCCCGTCTTGGAGTGGCCACCGTGGAGTGGCCCAACCAGCTTCTAACAAGGAAGGCGCTTGCTGTACTCCGCGCCCCCACAGCGGCCGGGAGTGGAACGGAGCGCGACTAAGCGCCAGCGCGCCGTGAATTGTCTGAATAATTCATCGCGAGGAGCTGAGCGGCGCGGTCTGAGCGGTGCTGAGCGTGCTGAGTGGACTGAGCGTGCTGAGCGGTGCTGAGCGTGCTGAGTGGACTGAGCGTGCTGAGTGGACTGAGCGTGCTGAGTGGACTGAGCGTGCTGAGCGGTGCTTAGCGTGCTGAGTGGACTGAGCGTGCTGAGCGGTGCTTAGCGTGCTGAGTGGACTGAGCGTGCTGAGCGGTGCTGAGCGTGCTGAGTGGACTGAGCGTGCTGAGTGGACTGAGCGTGCTGAGCGGTGCTTAGCGTGCTGAGTGGACTGAGCGTGCTGAGCGGTGCTTAGCGTGCTGAGTGGACTGAGCGTGCTGAGCGGTGCTTAGCGTGCTGAGTGGACTGAGCGTGCTGAGCGGTGCTTAGCGTGCTGAGTGGACTGAGCGTGCTGAGCGGTGCTGAGCGTGCTCAGCTCTCCCGGCCCGCAGTACCGCAGGCGGGCATTACAAAGCTGGCCAGCGCGTAGCGCGTGTACTCTCCCTGTAGCTGGAGCACTGTGGATAGGTGTGATATTCTGACCTCGCGGGGCGGGGAGGGGAAGGGAATGGAGGGGAGAGGAGGGGAGAGGAATGAATAAAATGTGGAAACTTCCGGCAGTCGGTGCTGCTGCGGAGACACACGTGTCGGGGAGCAGCTGGTGGTGCCCGGCCCGGTCCCGGTTGACGGCGGTGCTCTTTTGTGTCGGAATGAAAGAGAGAGGAAATTGTCACTGACGTTGTCATGCCCGGCCGGCCCGATAGGGTTGACTCGCGCTGCTCTCTCCTCGGCGGCTCTCTCCCGGGCGACTCGACTCTCTCCTGGGAGAGCTCCTTCCCTTCCTTTCCCTGGCTGGGAGAGGCGAGGACGAAGGCGATGCTCTTTCACCTGCAGCGGAAGCAGCACTCCCTCGTTTCCGTCTAGTCTGTCGGCGGGAGGTCTCGCGGGGGGTCTCGTGGGGGCCTGGCATCTGGGGAGAGGGGGAAGGGGGGGGGAAGGAAGCGGATAGAGAGGAAGGAGGGATGGAGATAGAAGGCAACACAAAAGGCACAGGGGAGGGGAGGGCGAGGGGAGCGGCAGGAACAACTCCAGAGGCCCCCGACGAACAACAATGGCGGTCGTCGGGCACGTGGGGTCCCCGACGGCCCCCGACTGCCCCCGGCGGCCCCCGTTAATTACACACGTGAGCTCGCTGTTCGCCGCTGGCTGACTCTGACAAAAAAAAAAAGTATCCTCCAACACGAAACACGCGGAGATGCGGAGCGATAATTTTAACCATGAATTACTGGACGCATTAAAAATGTTTTAGCGCGGCGAATCACCCCGGCCCTGGCGGGGATGGAGGCTGGGCCGGGGAGGCCGGAGGAGGGTGCCTGCCGCCGCGAGCGCAGCCGCAGCGAGGTGGTGCCGGTCGTAATGGTAAAGAGCTGACTGCTGACCGTTCAGCCCCCATTCATCTCTAATCAGATAAGGTCATTCATGGGGCAGAGGGGTGGGGGTTGGGAAGGGGGGGGGGGTGCCACTCGTGGCGCGCTGCGTGTCGGGAGATAAGCTATAACGATTAGAGCAAACGGAACGCGCCCGGTGGCCGCCCCGCACTCTGTGTGGGGGAAGGGGGAGGGGGGGGGGGTATACTTGGTGACGGTCGCCATAAGCCGTAAGTAATTAGGGCGCTCGGCCGGTACACCAGGGGGAAGGGGGGGAGGTAAGGGAAGGGGTAGGTGTGCTGACGTGCAGGGGACAGGCGGACAGGCCTTGGACAGCAGGGGACAAGGATTTGTGGTTCCATTGAGATGATCGGGTTTTCGACGGCGTGCCTTTTGGCAGTGCTCACACCGGGGGCCGGGGCCGGGGCCGGGGCCGCCCTGCGGAGGCTGCTGGCTCGGCGCTCCCCCGCTTCGGCGCCATGTTAAAAGCTCCTCACGGAAGCAAACCTTGTTCCGGGCCAGCGGCGCCAGCAGTCCGACGGCGCGGGGTGGACCGGGCGACGAGCGGAGCGGGGAAGAACAGCTTACGCGGCGTGAATTTAAGGACGGAGTTCCTGTACCGCCCCCGGCCGGGGCCCGGGGACCCTCCCCGTCCCACGCAGCACAGCCGGGGTGCTGACGCAGGCACAGGGACAGGCACGGGGACAGGCACATGCACAGGCACAGGCGCACCGCGCACCGCGGCCGTCCGGCCTGCCTGTCTCGCTCTGCAATGCAAACACCACGGCCTCCCTGCCGAATCCCCTGACCATGAATACGCAATGACCACCTCATGTGCCTCGTGCGGCCAGGGCCCCGCTAGGGCCCCGCCAGCCGCCTTATGGCAGTCCCGTCCTGTCCTCCGGACGTAACAGAAAGACGACGTCTGTCGTGACTCACCTGCTGGGTGACTTGGAGCGTTTGATGGGCGACGCCCCCAGCCACATCTGGAAGAGGTCAGAGGTGACCGAGTTCCTCTTGGCCCGTGGCGGTACTGGTGTGGGGGCCGGGCTGTGGGCCGAGGAGGCGGGGCACATCGCGTCCACGCCGTTCGAGCCCCCTCCGGCTCCGTTGGCGGGCGAGGTCCGGCCGCCCCCGCCGCCCCCGCCGCCCCCGGCGGCCATCCGGACGAGGGTATGCTGTGCCTGCTGCTGGGGCCGTCCACCCAGCGCGCGCTGCAGCAGGTCCGGGGGCGCGATGCGCAGCACCCGCTCCAGCACCTCGGGCCTGAGCTCCAGCCATCTCTCCACCGCCTCCGGGGTGGCCTCCAGCACCTCCGCCTGCCGTCAAAACAATTTATTTTGTATTTTTCTTTATTGTACTGAGTAGAGATGCGAATGAGGAAATTTTTCACTGAAGAGTTGAAAACTTTCACTGAACAATTGAAAACTTTCAATGAAAAATTTCCCAGGATTTGCCCGTTTTAACTGGATATACGGGAAAAATTTCACTGAAATTTTCAGCCGAATTTTCTATTTTTCGGAAAATTTACATCTTTATGGGTAGTGACTTATAATCAAGGGAAAAAAAAATATGTTTGCTGTGAGCCCGCTCCGCCCGCCCTGGCCTTGGCACGTACCTCTGGCTTGGGCTCCTCATGTCGCTGCTCCATGGCGCGCTACGCGTTGCCGACCCCGCGCGGGGCCCAAAGCCCTCGGCGAGGTCCTGCGGGTCCTGCGAGTCTTGCGGGTCCTGCGGGTCCTGCGGGCCGTGGACGGCCCTCCGGCGGGCCGGCCATGTCCTCCATGCCTCCACGCTACGACCCCTCACCGCCTCCGGGCACCCCGTTGTCGCCGCTGCTGCTGCTGCCGCTGCTGCTGCTGCTGCTGCTGCTGCTGCCGCTCCATCCGCCCGGTCACTGCAACAAACACCAGGCACGGCTCACAAGAGAGGTCGGCGTCGAGAGCGCTGTGAAATGTGACACGGACGTGATGATGCATAGACGGAATCTGAAAATGATCCGAATACATCCTAAAAGGTCTTGTGCGAGGGGTATCGTGAATTGCGTTGTTCGCGTACAGATTGAGAAAGCAGTTGAGACCCTGAACGAGACTAGGGCTAGCCAAAGTAGCCAGCGGTGAGCATGCCAGCTGTTTGCTGGAAAGAGCCTAGAGCACTACAACTACTCCTCCCTTTCTTTAAGAGGACTGGAACCGCCCCAAAAAGCAAAATCAAGGTCTCAAACCGCATTCAACGTTAAGAAATCAAAATATCTCTGGTTCTTGAGGTTCACAAATCACTGCAGATGAAAGTTCATAAGCAAAACTTGAGGTGGCTCGACTATGGCGACACCGGGAGGCGGACACCTCCTCTATCGGGGCAGGATCTCCGTCTTGAAGTGCCACCACCAGGACGATAGCGCGAGGAGGCGGACACATTGATCCAAATCCAAATCTGCTACCGGGTATATTCCGGTTGCGAATTAAAGTCAGATGCAAAGAGCGAGTTAACCCATGGACGCTGCGGCGTCCACCTTCCCCCTTGTTTCTCCGTGGAGCGCTCTCGCAGGGACGGAAACATTCCAGAAATCTCCCTGGAAATGCCGTGTACGGCTGCCGCGGGGCTGCCAGTGGCTGCCGGGGGCTGCCGGGGGCTGCCGGGGGCTGCCGGGGGCTGCCGGGGGCTGCCGGGGGCTGCCGGGGGCTGCCGGGGGCTGCCGGGGGCTGCCGGGGGCTGCCGGGGGCTGCCGGGGGCTGCCGGGGGCTGCCGGGGCTGCCGGGGGCTGCCGGGGGCTGCCGGGGGCTGCCGGGGGCCGCCGGGGGCTGCCGGGGGCTGCCGGGGGCTGCCGGGGGCTGCCGGGGGCTGCCGGGGGCTGCCGGGGCTGCCGGGGGCTGCCGGGGGCTGCCGGGGGCTGCCGGGGCTGCCGGGGCTGCCGGGGGCTGCCGGGGGCCGGGGGCCGGGGGCTGCCGGGGGCTGCCGGGGGCTGCCGGGGGCTGCCGGGGGCTGCCGGGGGCTGCCGGGGGCTGCCGGGGCTGCCGGGGGCTGCCGGGGGCTGCCGGGGGCCGCCGGGGCTGCCGGGGGCTGCCGGGGGCTGCCGGGGGCTGCCGGGGGCTGCCGGGGGCTGCCGGGGGCTGCCGGGGGCTGCCGGGGGCTGCCGGGGGCTGCCGGGGCTGCCGGGGGCTGCCGGGGGCTGCCGGGGGCTGCCGGGGGCTGCCGGGGGCTGCCGGGGGCTGCCGGGGGCTGCCGGGGGCTGCCGGGGGCTGCCGGGGGGGCTGCCGGGGGCTGCCGGGGGCTGCCGGGGGCTGCCGGGGGCTGCCGGGGGCTGCCGGGGGCTGCCGGGGGCTGCCGGGGGCTGCCGGGGGCTGCCGGGGGCTGCCGGGGGCTGCCGGGGGCCGGGGGCCGCCGGGGCTGCCGGGGGCTGCCGGGGGCTGCCGGGGGCTGCCGGGGGCTGCCGGGGGCTGCCGGGGGCTGCCGGGGGCTGCCGGGGGCTGCCGGGGGCTGCCGGGGGCTGCCGGGGGCTGCCGGGGGCTGCCGGGGGCTGCCGGGGGCTGCCGGGGGCTGCCCTCCCGCACGGACATCGATTCGTGCTAATGGTTGGCCCCCGCGGCCCCCTTGGCCCGGCGGCGTGTTTTGCGGCAAGCACGGCACGATGCTGTATCAGCCTGACCCACATTTCGCGTTCCAAACGCCCCGGCAAAACTATTTTACACCGCAGGAGGGGCGGAGCTTTGGAACCGGAACTAGTCCACAATTTGTCATCACGATCTGAGTTTCGGAAATTATTATCCGTGCGGACGTCGTTCCGCCGTTTCATGTGTTAAGTTTCAACTAAGTTATGGATTACACTTGTGAGAAAACATCGTGCCCCGTTTACATGTATTTATGTAAGGAAACGGATGTTCCCGGTAAAAACAAAAAAGAAACCTTCTCTCAGAGGCCCTCTGGCTCGGGCCCCGGTCGGCCACCGTTCTCTGCTGGGCTGCGCTGCGTGCAGCAGGACGGGGTTGGCGGCCCGGAGGACCCGGAGGACCCGGAGGACCCGGACGGGAGGTAAGTAATGTCCTCCCCGGGGATCATTTATTTTTCACAGCGGCGTGGGACGCAAGTGTGAGGCTGGAACTTACTCATTCTCGCCCCTCCGGTCCCCCAGCCAGCCCCAGCCCCCCCCCCCCCCCCCCCCCGCCCCCCGCTGCAGTAGATCTCCTTTTCGTCAAGCCAGGAAGAGATCCCCGAGGAGGAAAAGTAGCAGCCCAGCTCGGACGACGTGCGGCAGGGGTCGGGTCGGGTATACAAAGCGCCACAGGTAGAGGGGGGGGGGGGGGGGGGGGGGGCGTCTTCACACAGAGAGCTGAGCGCCCGCCCCGCCAGGTGCCTTGCTGGGGGCCGCGGTGCGGTCTGTGTCCGGCGTGGTGGGTCCTGTTTTCCTGTTCCCAGTCCTGGCGGTGGCGGGGCGGCCACGAGTGAAGAGCCCGCACCCCCCGCTGCCCCCGCAGCCCCCGCAGCCCCCGCAGCCCCCACAGCCCCCGCCTACCCCAACCCGCCCTGCCGGCAGCGGCAGCAGAGCTCAGCGGAGCGGGGCGGTGCAGCTTTCCCGGGGGAAATCTGCCTTCCTGTCCGGCAACGAAATACATGTACCCGCCCGCACTCACTCTCACTGCCACTGCACTCCCCCCCCCCCCCCCCCCCCACACACACACACGCACGGACACGGTGTCCTGATGCCTCTCATGAGGGTGATCTAAAAAAGAAATATGTGCCGACAAGTTATAGGAAATATTTCAGCGCCTGTCCGCCGGGAAAATGCAAATAATTATGAAGTCCGTTTTTATTTTTTCTAGCTCAAGAAACCGGGTCCGAAACATTTCAATTTGTTTTTCATTTTTTATTTTTTTTTCCTCCCCCGCTGTCGTCATGGCGTCTCCCTCCCGCGGCACTCATGGGCGGCTCCTTTTAGGGCCGTCGTTTGCGAACCAGTAAAAGTCGGGTCTGCGTGCCCTGGCGGGTCGTGGGCGGGCAGGATCCAGGCTCCGGGCTCCGGGGGGGAGGGGGGGGGGGGGGGGGGCAGCGCTGAGGAGGTCGGCGAGGCGAGCACACCGCTCTACTGACCCCTGCCCCCTGTGGTCACCTGTATGGTCGTCCGCATCAATCTAGACCCAGATATTCCCCCAAAAAGCTACAGTTGATCGTATCTTTATTTCTCCCCTCTTTGATTTCCAGATGCCTCGAATTCGCCGCATTTCTGGGTTTCGGGCTCCGGCTGCCCTCTACGCAAAAAAAAAAATCATGAGTTGTCGTAACGAATTTGTTCGATGATTTTGGGACAAGCGGCATATTTAGTTGCTAGAAAGCTAAGATTTCGTTGGGACTACTAAACGCCAGTTGCGTCGGCGAAAAGTAAAAGAAAAAGAACACATAAAAATCGGGCTTTTCGCTGACGCTGTCTTACTGACGTTCAGTTGCCTCAACGAAATCTTAGTTCCCAGAACTAAAAAATGACGTTTGTCCCAAAACCAACGAGCAAGACAAGTCCCTTTTCAGCGTGATCCGCGGACGCCGCGTTTCCCACTTTTCTCGGCAGCGAATCGGGAGCAGCCGATTCGCCGGTTGAAAAAGGCTTAACCTCATTAAAGGAAATGAAGCGAATAACGTGCTGGACCCGCCATAGCGCCCGCCCGCCAGGACCCGCCAGGACCCTTCAGGGCCGAGCGGTAGCCGTCCCAGCACCGTCTTTCCACCGCTTTCCAAACCGCCCTTGCGAAATACCGCCTTCGATTTTGTATTCCGCTTCCCTCAGGCGGCTCGGGCCGGGGCTCGGCTCGGGAGGCGCCGGCGCCAGCAGGGCCCGGTAGCAGCCCCGCCCGCACAGCTTTGTCAGCAGGGCCATTGTCTTCCACGCGCCTGCTTCGCCTGCTTCGTGCCGTACGCAGGACTTCCATGTCGCTCCGAGTCCTTTATCGCCCGCCGTGCCGAGAGGATCCCGCAGGACATGCAGCCGCAGACAAATGAGGGCCGTGCCAAGGACTTCTTCGGTAGTTTTGAGGTGAAGGGGGGGAGGGGCTTTACCACTACTTTCTGTACTTTCTGGCCCCCGTGTTAAAGGCTCGTCATCGTGGGGGGGGGGGGGGGGCCTTCACCACACCGTCGTGCAGTCGCTGCTGTTTGTGTTTGGTCCAAAACGACCGGCACGACGTCGTAGTTCCCCGCACTTTGGCACCGGATAAAAACCCTCCGCGCCGACGGGAGGGGGTCTGGAGGGGAGGGGCGGGAGGAGGGCGGACGGAGACGCCAGAAGCATGAAGTTGAAGCGCGCCCCGCCCCGCCCCGCCTCTCCCATTGTCAGCGGCACGAATATTAAGATGGGGGGTTACCGCCGCCCCGCTGCCCTGCTGCCCTGTGGTGCCCTGCGGTGGGGTAGGGTAGGACCGTCGGCGCTGGCGGCGGCAGCGGGGGCGGGGGCGGGGGCGGCAGCGGGGGCGGGGGCGGGGGCCGAGAACGCACAAATACCGCAATCGGGGGAAAAGCGAGGAAGTTCCACCCGCTCTTGCTCTGTGAGCCGAAACAGCATAGCTAAACACGGCGAGCGGCGCGCGCGGCTCGGCAGCACGCTTTCGCTCTCCCTCCCCTCTCTCTCTCTCTCTCTCTCTCTCTCTCTCTCTCTCTCTCTCTCTCTCTCTCTCTCTCTCTCTCTCTCTCTCTCTCTCTCTCTCTCTCTCTCTCTCGTCCTCGAGCGTCATACACCACACAGTGTGGCACGAGATTACCGGACCCGCAATAACCAAACACAAAACCAGGCGCACCGCTGCCACAAAAAATTATTACAATGGTATTTATTCTTCGGTGCGGGCGTCGGGTTGGCTTTTTGGAGCGAACCGCGCTCCGCGTGCGGTCGGTAAAAAGTAAAGGTAACCGCACCTGTGCCAGCTCCCTTCTCCGCGTAAAAGGACCGAGTCATGCACAGCCAATTAATTAAGGACCATTAGAGCCGAGCCGAGCCCAACGCGGGGCCGTGACTTCCGCAACAGGATGCACGACGTCTTTCACGTCACTTGGAGCGGAAAAAGACGAAACGATTTTCTGCGCCACGACTCAACACTGGCCGCTGCTCCGCGCTGCTCCGCTCTGCTGCTCCGCTCTGCCATAATGACGGAGAAATTTGTCGATCGCGGCAGCAACCACCATGGTGCGCCTGGCCACGCCCCCCGACCAGCCAGCCGGGCAGCAGGGCAGGGCAGGGATGCTGCTTGCTGGCTTTAATCATTAGAGAGCTAATTGCGGCCTGTGTGGTAGGCCAGCCCGAGAGTGGAGGGGTGCTGCTCTGGTGGTGCGGTGGTGTTCTTGTTGCTCTGCAGACACACACACAAACTCACTCACTCACTCACACACACACTCACTCACACACACACACACACACACACACGCACACACTGGCCTGCCCTTCGCCGGGCCTGTTGCGGTATTGGCCGGCAGCGGCGGCCAGCAGCACAGAGCCGCAGTGTGACACTGCGTGACACTACGGCACCTCCCTCCTCCCTCCCTGGTCTGGTCCGGTCTGGTCTGGCGGCTGGTCAGTGACACCGGCCGCGGCCACCCCGGCTACCCTGGCCAGGCCCTGCGGCGGCGCTCACACACACACACACACACACACACACACACACACACACACACACACACACACACACACACACACACACACACACCACACCCACACACCCACACACCACACACACACACACACACACACACACACACACACACACACACACACACACACACACACACACACGGCAGGAACTGCAGTGTCCGGCGCCAGGGGGGTAGACTGTCGAGGCCGAGGGCCGGAGAGAGAGAGAGGGAGAGAGAGAGAGAGAGAGGGGGAGAGAGAGAGAGAGAGAGAGAGAGAGAGAGAGAGAGAGAGAGAGAGAGAGAGAGAGAGAGAGAGAGAGAGAGAGAGAGAGAGAGAGAGACAGACAGAGACAGAGACAGAGACAGAGACAGAGAGAGACAGAGAGAGAGAGAGAGAGAGAGAGAGAGAGAGAGAGGACTGGGGCCTCGCCAGCAGTGCCCAGCAGTGCCCAGCAGGCGCCGTGTTTGCCGAGGGCGTGGCCCCCGCAGCCCCGCAGGCCGCGGCCTCACGCCTCATGCGTGCTTTATACCGGAAGGAAACTTACCGCCGTTCCAACGGGGCGTCCGGAATCAACGAAAGCTTTTGAATTTCATCCCGCAGAGAGTCCTCTTTTTCTTTTTTTTCGTGAATATACTTTTACCCTTGTTATCTCTTCGGCTTAGCAGCAAGGGAAGGGATCCACTGCACTAACGTAGCACTGACATGCAATTATTCGAGATCCGGGTAATTAATTGTAATTAATTAAAATTACGCTGGCCGGGATCCCGCAGGACCGGAGTCCCGGAGGACCAGAGGCGTGCAGGCGACGGCCGCTTCGTCTCGCCAGGCGGCGGACACATGAGTGAGAGAGAGAGAGAGAGAGAGAGAGAGAGAGAGAGAGAGAGAGAGAGAGAGAGAGAGAGAGAGAGAGAGAGAGAGAGAGAGAGAGAGAGAGAGAGAGAGAGAGAGAGAGAGAGAGAGAGAGAGAGAGAGAGAGAGAGAGAGAGAGAGAGAGAGAGAGAGAGAGAGAGAGAGAGAGAGAGAGAGAGAGAGAGAGAGAGAGAGAGAGAGAGAGAGAGAGAGAGAGAGAGAGAGAGAGAGAGAGAGAGAGAGAGAGAGAGAGAGAGAGAGAGAGAGAGAGAGAGAGAGAGAGAGAGAGAGAGAGAGAGAGAGACGCTTCTTGGGGAGGAAGATTCCCCCAAACGAGGGCCCCCAGGGTAGGGTCTCCTGGGTCTCCTAGGTCCTCGGGGGCTGGATGGCAGGAATGCCAATGAGAGAGAGAGAGACAGACAGATAGACATAGGCGGCATTTGCTCCTGCGGAAGCCCGTGGCCCTACAAGCCAAGCCTCTCGTGGGGTTTACAAGGCGGAGGAGAGAGGGGTTGGGGGTGGGGGGCGAGAGGGGGAAAGAATCTCCAAAGTATCATCAGGCGGACGGAATGTCATTGGGGCACAGGGCGCGGCGAAACTCGACCAACGACCGGCACGATTGGAACTTGAAGAGGGGAGGCGAGTGAGTGAGTGAGTGAGTGAGTGAGTGAAGGGGCGCGTGCGCCGCGGAGGGGAGCGAGAGGGAAACACGCTCCCTTTCTCCCAGGGGTGTTATTGGACGGTGCGCCCGTCCGTAGCAGGGCCGAGGCCAGCCGAGGAACAGTTAGCTCACACACCGATGAGGGGTCGCAGAGAGAGAGAGAGAGAGAGAGAGAGAGAGAGAGAGAGAGAGAGAGAGAGAGAGAGAGAGAGAGAGAGAGAGAGAGAGAGAGAGAGAGAGAGAGAGAGAGAGAGAGAGAGAGAGAGAGAGAGAGAGAGAGAGAGAGAGAGAGAGAGAGAGAGAGAGAGAGAGAGAGAGAGAGAGAGAGAGAGAGAGAGAGAGAGAGAGCACGCATTGTCCACCCACTGCCCACTGCCCCCGCATCGGCCCTGCGTCAATGAGGGAACGACACCGACCCATTATCAACGCGTAAATCTTGTTTGTGGGGGGGGGGGGGCATCGCGTGGTTCCCGGCGGACGCCGCAGGGGGACACACATGGCGCTGGTTTGAAACAAGGTGGGAGTCGGAAAAGGCAAAGAAAATGGAGGACAGAGGTAGACGGAGGAGGGAGAAGAATTAAGAAAGTGCGAGTAGCGTAGAGGGGGAGGGGCAGTTATTCGGCTGTAACAAGCCAGGAGATTAACGAGCGAACAAACATCGACCAATCTGAGAGCGCGCCGCGGCACCAGTGGCGGACGTGGGCGGCCGTGGGGGGTGGGAGTGAGACAGAGAGAGGGCAGCGGGAGGGAGTCGGGAGGGTGAAAATAAACGCGAAAAGCGGACAGCGACACGGCTTTTTGTTGTTGGCTTTTACGATGCCGAGTTTAACGAACCTCCTCCTCCTCCTCCCGACGTTGTGGGGATGGAATGATTCGGACCCGAGCAGGCCAGAAGCAGCTAGAAGGCGGATAATGATTTCCAGGATTTCGACCCACGGGCTGCCGAGGGCCGCAGGGCCGCAGGGCAGGGGTGAGCACCATTAGAATCATCTGGTCAAAGTACTACTCCGGGAGCAAAGGGAAGGAGGCAGCGGACGGCTTCTGTTCACAAGGGGTCAGCCAGGCCAGAATGGATGGTGCGTCGACAAAAGGCGGGGGATGAAAATTATCTGCGGGTCGACGTCGGCGCTGTCAACGTCGCAGACGGTCATGTCGAGGCCGCGGAGCTGCGGGGAGCCTGGCAGGGCCACACAAAGAGGCGCGCGGCAGCGGGCCGAGCCGAGCCGAGCCGGGCCGAGCCGAGCCGAGCCGGGCCGAGCCGAGCTGAGCCGAGCCGAGCCGGGCAGAGCCGGGCTGCGTCACCGACGACAAGAGAAAAGGATTCATGAGATTCCTAATCTGTGAAAGTCTCTCTGGCTCCGGATAATCCTTGCCAAAGTCGGCAGGACACGACAAGCGGAAGGGGGGGGGGGGGGGGAGTGGCCAGCACTGCCCACCCCTAACGCACGGCGTACGGTCACATCGAAGCGTGACGCATTCTGAAACGGAAAATCACAAGTACTGTGGGCTCCGAATCTTTAAACTGAAGGTATAGTGGACTCTCTGGTTAGTTTGGCTTCACAGTAGCGGGAGATTGCTTCCCCGATTTGCGGATGTACATAGCGGAGGAGCCACAGAGTGGTCCGTGGGGGGGGGGGGGGGGGGTGTTGCCGCTCCTGCCGCCCTCGATACCCCCCCTCCCCCCGCTGCCACCGCTGTGTGGCGTCGTGGAGTTCCCGGCCGGCACATGACGCGCCATGGCGTCCCCCACATCAAAGATGCACGCGCATATGAAACATTGAGCGCACCCGGGGCCTGGGGCGGGGTGGGTAATGCCTAAATGTGTGTTGTGTGTCGCTCGCGCCTCACGCTCTAAGTGAAGTCCTCGAAGTCCCCCCCCCCCACACACACACACACAGGGCTCTGCATGGCGGGGGCGCGCGAGAAAGTTGTTGATGGTCGCGCGTGTGACGCGTGCGTGCGTCGTATGGCACGTGCGTGCGCGTTGGGGAAACCACCCCGTTTCTGAGCCCACCAAAAAAATTACAAACATCACAAAAGAGCCAGAAAAGAGTCACAAAATTGAATCCCCTCAAAAAAATCACGTAAAGTTCAACTTATTTAGTAAGGAAGACGAGCCGGAGAAATACGCCGCCGAGACCGGTCTGGTTTGGTCTCATTTCACCGTCCCCATTCGCCGGCTTGGCGCACCTCCTGCTGGAGCGCGTCCGCTCTCCAATGCGACCGCGGAAGGAGCCCGGCGCGTGCCGGGGCCAGAGAGCCGCCCTAGATAAGTCTGCAGGGGGTCGTCTCCGGGGGGGGGGGGGGCACGACTCGCAATCTCCGCAGCGGCAGCGCGTAGCCTTTCCATGCTGAGCCGGGGGGGGGGGGGGGGCACGCATTTACTCGCAGTGTGTGTGTATGTGACAGAGAGACAGAGAGAGAGACAGAGAGAGACAGAGAGAGAGAGAGAGACAGAGAGAGAGACAGAGAGCGAGAGAGAGAGAGAGAGAGAGACAGAGACAGAGACTGAGGGAGAGACAGACAGAAAGCGAGAGAGAGAGAGAGAGAGAGAGAGAGAGAGAGAGAGAGAGAGAGAGAGAGAGAGAGAGAGAGGGAAACACAGTCAGCGGAGCGGCGTGCGCCTGCCGGGTAGACACACACGCGTGTGGTGCGGGCTGGCCTATACCCCTATATCCTTGCATCGGCAGCTCTGCCCCGCCGCTGTACTGTGAAATAGTTTGATGGTGTAAGCGGCTATGCTTCTCCCGCGGCCACCGCCCCCACCGCTGCCACCAGCCACGGCTTGCCGCTTGCCTCGCGCTCCCACAAGTGGTTAGACTGTAAGCCCCGAGAGGCCGACCCTAAGCCTCCCCTCCCCTCCCCTCCCCTCTCCGGCTGCCTGCCCACCCTGCGGCCGGCCCACCCGCTCTGTTTCGGCAGTGGGCACAATGACAATAACACACCCGCCCCCGCCCTCGGCACTGCCCGGCGTGGCCCGGCATTGCTCGGCACGGCTGCCTTTGGCTTCCTTCGTGGACAACGCGTTCAACGTCAGGGTCACCACCAAGCGCACCTCCCGTACGCCCCCCCTCTCTCTCTCTCTCTCTCTCTCTCTCTGTCTCACTCACTCTCTCTCTCACACACACACACCGAGGAGGCAACCGCGTAATTCAACCTGTTAGCCCCGTGGGACTGTAAGGAACACGCGACAGACTTACGCACCCCCACAACCACATGCCGCCCCCCCGAGGACGTGCCTGCGTGTGCGTGTGTGCACACTCGTGCGGCGTGAGTGTATGTGTGTGTGTGTCAGTAAGCCACGCCCCCCCCCCCCCCGCACTCTCTATTACAAGCTCGCGTCGTGTGTGTGTGTGCGTGTGTGTGTGTGCGGCTGCCGTGGATGTAACATCAGAGTTGAAAATGGAGGCGCTCAAGGAAAAGGGAAGTGCAAAGGCAGAGCATAAGGCAGGGCGCGAGGATACGGGATGAGAAAGTGGGGGGGGGGGGGGGGCTGTTGTGTGCGGTGCGAGGTGGAGGTTGTGTTCGCGCCTTACACGTTACACATACTACTGCGAAGGCTTTGCTACACCAGGGGCGCCACGGCCCCGCCACGGTTCTGCCATGGCCCCGCCACGGTTCTGCCGCGGCCCCACCACGGTTCTGCCACGGCAGGGACGAACTGGCCCGGGCGGGCTGGGTGGGAAATCCCGACCGCCCCCCCCCCCCCCGGATTTAGTGCCTTCTCGGGCCTCCCTGGTGGCCCACCGGGCCCCCCAAGTCGTACTTAGGACCCTAGTGCGAATCAAGTAATAAACGTAACGCTGGTAACTATGCGCGAAAGGAATACAACGAATAACGCAATGCAGAAGCCTTCGAATCGTAGAGGGTGGGTGCATCAAAAATTGGCTTCTTCAAGCATCTTCCCCTGGAAGATAGGCAAAATCGGGCCCCCTTTCGGCCTCACCCAACCGGGCCCTTGACCCCCCAGTCCGTCCCTGTGCCACGGCCCCGCCACGGTTCTGCCACGGCCCGCCGTCCTCGGCCTTGGCCCCGCCGCCACCAGCCTACGTGGCGACTCAACAAGGAAATAACGGACCGTGCGCGCGCGGTGCAGGTGGCTTCTTGTAGGTGGTTTCAATTTTTTTTTCCCCGTCTAGTAGGTCTCTCATGTTTAGCCATTTATTCCACTGTAGTATTCCCGTGATGTACGACGAGTTGGTACAGGGTAATTGTGCAAAAACAAAAACACATCGTGGAAGGTGTGAGCATTGGCTACGGGTTAGGTTAGGTTAGTGTCAGGCCCATGTCGGTCTCGTCGCTGGTGATGAAGGTCATCAGGCTCCATTTTCGTATCGATATATATGTATATATATTTAAATGGGGGAGGGGGGAATTTGTGTAAAACTGTCATGTGAAATACCCTATGCTCCACGAGTATCATCGTGTGCCTCAGTAGCTGCGTGGTTGGGGGGGGGGGGGGGGGGGGTTGTCGCTGACCACCGCGAGCGGCCAGCGCGGTGCTCAAGGGTACGCCTCAACGCCTGCACCAAAGAGCTGACCAGAGTCTTGGGGGGGGGGGGGGGGGCTTGGCGGAGACCTCGAATCGGGGTCGGCCGCGGCACATCTATCACAGAGGCGCCCACTGGCACCCGCGGCACGTGCTGCACGTAGTGCATAATGGTGTCCACCATAACGCCGCACTGGATATTTTTCCTCCTTCCCTCTCTGTTCCTCTCCCGTCTCCTCCCGCCCACCGCCGCCTCTTTTCAAACTTGCCGCGCTGCTCGCCTCCTCTGCAGTCTGCAGACGTGGCTTGCTGCCTCCCCCCCCCCCCCCCCCCTGCGCTGAGTGGGGTCGAGGGAAGGGGTGTGGAAGCTGTGACGTAAATAATGCCTCCCTCCCCACATCCCCTACGAGGGTACACTAGTAAGCCATCCATAGGTCGTAGAGGCAGTGGTAGACTGGAGCCCCCTCCCCCCCTCCCCCCCTACCCAATGTCAACCTGTGCCGGGCAGCCAATGAGGGCGTGTTCGCGATCGGCGCCCGGAGCTGCACCCGGACCAGGACCATGACGGTCCTCACGGAGGTGCAGACCGTCGGCCCGGCGAAGTGGGCAGTGACTCGTTACGGAATGTGGTTTAGTTGTTTTTCTCTGACTCACTCAGACGGCGGCGGGGCGGAGGGGGGGAGGGGAGTCGTCCCGCCAGTGGCTGCCAGCCCCGTCTGGCCGGCCGGACCAGGGTGCCCCCGCCACGCCACGCCACCCCACGCCACGCATCGCGCTACATCGCATCCCCCGTGGGATCGATGAAGGGGGCAGAGGAAGTGGGGGGGGGGGGGCACTGTCGTGGCGGCGCCGGCCAGGGGGTAGGCCAGAGGCCCGGCCAGCCCGGGAGGGAGCCTGGCCAGCCGGGAGCCGGGCGGGGCCGGCCGGACCCCACGGGGGGCCGCAGGGGCCGGACCCCGCAGGAGGGCTCAGGCTGGCCCTAGCTAGACCCCACAGGGGGCCCGAGCTGCCCTCCCCGCAGGATCCTCGCACCTTTCCAAAGCTGGAGGTGAATAAGGACATTCCCCCCCCCCCCCCGCCGAATCTCGGAGGCTGGCTGCAATGTTGCTAGGCTACCCATTATCTTTACATTATTGTTTCTTTCTTTTAAAGCTGATGATAATGTATCATCTGCTAAAAATTTCGGTCGCTGATAGCGCTCCGCCTCGCGGTTCGCTAATGCCCGCCCGCTCGCTCCGCGAATAACTTGAGATGAAATGCCGTGTTCGGAAGAAGGAAAACAAGAGGGCGGGTGTTGGCATACGGCCGGGCGGGCAAACTTGGCGACACAGGGAGAAGGAGAAGTAGTGCCGCAGGAAGGCGGCGGTAAACAGACTCAGGCTGACGGGTCGGGAGGGGCCGGGAGGGGCTGCGGTGGTGCCGACAAGACGGGGAACACAGCCGGGCCCGGGGCCCGGGGCCCGGTAGGGGCCGTCCCGCCAGACAGCCGCGGTGCGGGCGGTGATGACTCGGGCGACTCTTGTTAATAAGTCAGAGGACAACCAGCCACCAGACAGGAGGGCGCCCTGGCAGAGCCGTGCCGAGCTGAGCTGACGAGATGCTGCTGCTGCTGCCTGCTGCTCCTGCTGCTGCTCCTCCTGCTGCTGCTCCTGCTCCTGCTGCTGCTGCTGCTGCTGCTGCTGCTGTTGCTGCTGCTGCTGCTGCTGCTGCTGCTGCTGCTGCTGCTCCGCGGAGGCGGTGAGTTTTTGTTTCGGAGGACTCTTGCAGCTTCCAGGGAAGCCTCACCGCCCAGCAGCGTCACCTGACACCCCCGGGCGTGGGTGGTTGCGGTGTAGGTGAAAAATAAAAAAAAATTAAAAATAGATGGGGTGGGCGTCGAGGGCTAAAACGTCAGCAATAAATTTTTTTTTCCTGCAAACCGTGGTGCCAGACGCCTGCCATACTCGGGGTAGGCCAGCCCGCACGACAGCCGTGTCATGCGTAGGATGAGATTGCCTACCCACCAGGCGCTCTGTGTGAGCTGAGCGCGAAGCAGCGCGCCGAGGCTGACCAGAATGTGATTCAGAAACAGCGAGTCGCAGTGCGTCGTCACCGTGACTCTGTGGTTCATATCAAACACAACGGACTCCGTAACCCCCCCCCCCCCCCCCCCCCCAAGGTTGGGATTTTCTCATGCGATAAGCGTTGCGCCTGGCGAGTTTGAGTTTGAAACGCGCGAGCAAGCGAGAGAGACTGAACAAGAGAGAGAGATAGAAAGGGGGGGGGGGCAACAAGTAGGGAAATAAAGCGGCAGAGGTGCGATACGCCCCCCTCCCCCTCCCTCCCCGGAATTCCTTTGTAGTCGGCGAGCCGAGTCGGGCGGAGCCGGAGGCCGGAGCCGGGCGGGGACTTGGCGTGTTCGAGTGCGCTTTGATCAGAGAGGGATAGAAAGCGAGAGAGAGAGAGAGAGAGAGAGAGAGAGAGAGAGAGAGAGAGAGAGAGAGAGAGAGAGAGAGAGACAGACAGACAGACAGACAGACAGACAGACAGAATCAGAGGGAGGGGGCCCTCCACTGCAGTACGGCGGCCATACGGTGTAGCCAAGTGTCTTCCGCGAGGCGTTCATGTGGCCCCTGTTTGTGGCTACCTTCCTGTGTTTTTTACCCTCGTCGCCTCCCTCCCCCTCCCTCCCTCCCTACCTTCCTCCCTCCCTCCAGGGCCCCGGTCCTCTCCGGAGCGGCCCGGCTGTCCCCGGGGCTGTCCCCGGCCCGGGTCGTCCGCCATTAAGAGGACTCC
Organism: Odontothrips loti; assembly: GCA_038380765.1. Classification (NCBI taxonomy): domain Eukaryota; kingdom Metazoa; phylum Arthropoda; class Insecta; order Thysanoptera; family Thripidae; genus Odontothrips; species Odontothrips loti. Next base: position 15,901,975 of record CM076248.1, on the reverse strand, counting down.
TCGTACTGCCTTTTAGCCTCCGGCATGCAAAGCAGAGGCAGAGCGGGGCTGAGCGGGGCAGAGTGGCTCTCGGAGGATCATCATCGTCAAAGCGGCGACGGCGAGCGACGCTTCTTCCCGCTCACCAACGGCGGCGGCGCGGCGGCAGAGCGGCGGCAGCATGCCGCAGTCAGAGGCTACAACAGCACGCCGCTCATTAGCGCGCATCAGGGCCGCGAAAAATGCCGGATGTTCAAAGGAGGGCTCCACCCCACCTACTGTGGCCGCTGATAACCGCTGACAGCCACTGGCAGCCGCTGATAAACGCTGACAGCCACTGACAGCCGCTGATAACCGCTGACAGCCACTGACAGTCGCTGACAGCCTCTGACAGCCGCTGACAGCCGCTGCCAGCCGCTGACAGCCGTTGACAGTGCGCACACGCAACAAGTGCGAGGGGCTCCGGAGGGCTCCGCAGGGGGTCGGATGTCAGAGCGCAGAAAATGAAATGCAAACGAACGGCCAAGACGGATCCCCGTCATCTCCGTGTGCGCGCTGTGGCCCAAGAGGGGAGCGAACTGAGGAGGATGAAAAA
>CM076248.1:15881401-15896401 GCA_038380765.1 Odontothrips loti | reverse complement strand
GTGGCCGTTGGTGCAGAGCGAGGAGGGCCGCCCCAGCCTCCAGCAGTGGGACGGGATATTCTTCACCCGGCGCGGCTGGCATTGGGGCACTTCTCTGCCCCCCCCTCTCTCTCTCTCTCTCTCTCTCTCTCTCTCTCTCTCTCTCTCTCTCTCTCTCTCTCTCTCTCTCTCTCTCTCTCTCTCTCTCTCTCTCTCTCTCTCTCTCTCTCTTTCAGAACGTTTTTTTTTCTGTACTGCTGTAGGGGCAGACCCTCCCCTGCTGAATCTGCATTGCACTCTGATGCACCCGGCAGCACAGTGCGGGCAGGGCGCGGCGTGGTAGCGGCGAACCCTGTATACCATGACCCGTGTCACACGGGCGCAGTGCGGTGCGGGGCCCAACCCCTGTGTGGCGTCAAGTCCGGGTGGGCCAACTCCGGGAGAAAATAAACCACGTGCATTAAATCCCCTGGTGGTGGCAGCGCTTTTCACCCCCCCCCCCCACTTCCCCTATCGTGGTATATACTCTCTGGCCCTTGGGAGTGGACAGCCCCCACCCCACTCACACAACAACAGCAGCAGACAGACAGAGAGAGAGAGAGAGGGAGAGGGAGAGGAGAGAGAGAGAGAGAGAGAGAGAGAGAGAGAGAGAGAGAGAGAGAGAGAGAGAGAGAGAGAAAGAAAGAGAGAGCGAGCTGGTCGCGCCAGCAGCCCTGTGGCCGAGCGCGCGGTCGGAAATTTCGTTACGTCGAGTGGGGAAGGCACAAAAGAGGCCATCCAGGTGGCAGTATTTCTCTTCTCTCTCTCTCTCTCTCTCTCTCTCTCTCTCTCTCTCTCTCTCTCTCTCTCTCTCTCTCTCTCTCTCTCTCTCTCTCTCCGTATGTCCTGGGTCCGGGCCCCTCACTGCAATACGGGTCGTGCCCCTACTGCGAGATGAAGGTCCCGTCGAACCCCGCGGCCATATGACTGCACCGGACCGCACCAGACCGGGTGCGGGAAAGGAAAAATCGAGTCACGGGCGTGCAAATAAGAACTTCCGAAACGGCGGGGCAGCGCCGATGGCGGCTCGAGTGCAACGGACTGCGCCGCTGAGCTGCGGAGCCCGCTGAACCGGGCCCCGCTACCGCCGCTACCGCCGCTACCGCCGCCACCGCCGCCACCGCCGCCACCGCCGCCACCGCTGACCGAACCAAAGCTGACGGATTGGGGGTATTAACGGAATTTATTTGGGGCCCGAGAGCGCTGTGGCGGGGCGGCAGCCGAGTGCCTGCTCTGAGCCGAGTACGAAGGGCCGGCATGGCACCATTCCTTTTCAGTTCGTTTTCTATGCTGCTGCTGCTGCTGCTGCTGCTGCTGCTGCTGCTGCTGCTGCTGCTGCTGCTGCTGCTGCTGCTGCTGCTGCTGCTGCTGCTGCTGCTGCTGCTGCTGCTGCTGCTGCTGCTGCTGCTGCTGCTGCTGCTGCTGCTGCTGCTGCTGCTGCTGCTGCTGCTGCTGCTGCTGCTGCTGCTGCTGCTGCTGCTGCTGCTGCTGCTGCTGCTGCTGCTGCTGCTGCTGCTGCTGCTGCTGCTGCTGCTGCTGCTGCTGCTGCTGCTGCTGCTGCTGCTGCTGCTGCTGCTGCTGCTGCTGCTGCTGCTGCTGCTGCTGCTGCTGCTGCTGCTGCTGCTGCTGCTGCTGCTGCTGCTGCTGCTGCTGCTGCTGCTGCTGCTGCTGCTGCTGCTGCTGCTGCTGCTGCTGCTGCTGCTGCTGCTGCTGCTGCTGCTGCTGCTGCTGCTGCTGCTGCTGCTGCTGCTGCTGCTGCTGCTGCTGCTGCTGCTGCTGCTGCTGCTGCTGCTGCTGCTGCTGCTGCTGCTGCTGCTGCTGCTGCTGCTGCTGCTGCTGCTGCTGCTGCTGCTGCTGCTGCTGCTGCTGCTGCTGCTGCTGCTGCTGCTGCTGCTGCTGCTGCTGCTGCTGCTGCTGCTGCTGCTGCTTCTGCTGCTGCTGCTGCTGCTGCTGTCTCGACCGCCGATCCTTTTGCTTGAGCTGATGGCATCCATCGGAAATTCCAATCAAAGTAAATTTCGCTTCGCTCTGTAGTCACCCTCCAAGTCCCCCCCCCCTTTTTTTATTTAACATTCTTTCCCCTCCTTTTTTTCCCCTTTCTCTCTTTCCTCACTCCGCCTGCACCGTCCGTACGCCCCCCTCTCCACCATAATTCCTCACTGTTGGATCGTTTCTTTTTCCACTATTATTTTTCTCTCAAAGCGAAACATTGTCATTGATATCGGTGCTGGCAGTCGGACTTTGGTTTTCGCTCCGGGGCGGCTGTGATTAATATCCATCGGAAAGAATAAATCTTCCCCTGGCGCCGTTTGCAGACGAAGCGCGCGGGACACGGAGGGGGAGGAGGGGAGGGAGGGGAAGACAAAAATGTAACCGAGGTACGCCAAACTGTCAAGGGTACAGAGGGGCTCGGGGCTGTACAGGAAGCGGCATAGTGCGGGAGCAGATACACCCCCACACCCCCACCCCATCACACCCCCCAGCATCGCGTCGTATGTAACAGTTCGGGTGTAGCAGCCGGCCAGGCCGCCCGCGTCCCGACAGCGCCGAAAGGTTACCCGTCAGCACAGTGGGGATATTACAGTTCTGTCCAGAGCGTGGCGCAGCCGCCGTCCCCCCCCCCCCCCCATCCCTTTTGCCTATCAACCGCCCCTGCCCAGTCCTTCCGCAAACTCATCACGGCTTTCACGATCCGGACGCGACGAGCGGTTGTCCATGGCGGCCAGTTGGGAGCGGAAAGGAAGAGGAGGGGGGAGTGGGGGGGCAGTCGCTGAGCGCTGACCGGGCAAAGTCACCTCACCGAGCTCCGGGGAGGCCGTCGGGGTGGGGGGCACTCACAAGAAAAATTATCAATGTACACCCTAAAATTCAAAGAAAATGTGCGGAAGAACAAGTCAAGATAAGTAAAATTATAACAATGTCAGAAAAAAAAACATCTCAAAAAATAAAAATTTAAGTTTTAAATCATGGTACACCTGCATCAGGGGTGTGTCCCCTCAGGCTGCATAGGACAAGGATGCGGGGAAAGGGGTACCGGGATAGGGGAGGGGGACTTTTGAAATTGAGATGTTGGACTTTGATGAGAATTTATACGCGCATGGCCCCGCATGGCCGGCGCCGCTTTGCCCGTTTCGATTCTACTTTTATTGCACATGGATGGCGGTGCGCCCCCCCCCCCTCCCTCCCCCCTCGGACCGGTAGGTCGAAGACACAGCGACGCCACGAGGCAGCACCGCCAACCGTGTGCGCAGAAATGGGGCCAATGAGAACGGAATGTATCGGCTGTATCGTTGTCTCGAACTGCGCAGGGAATGTTATATTTATTATTTTGTCGTAGGAGTTTGAAAAGTGGAGGATCGAAGCTGATTAGGGGTGGAGAAGGGGGGGGGGTCTGATAGGCTGGGCTGGCCATATACGACGCGGCGTGTGGCAGGGGTCATGTCGGCCGAGTCATTATGCAAATACATATGCCATAATCGCTGCGGGCCATTTGTTACACGGATAGCCGGCCTGCCCGCACTGTGTGTGTGAGTGTTTGTGTGTGTGTGTGTGTGTGTGTGTGCGCGCGTGTATGTGTGCGCGTGCGAGTGGGATGGATAGATGGCTGTTTATGCCGCTTCAACATGGCCCGGATTACTGACGTTGTGGCTTTGGGCACTTGTTAATAGGCCGCTTTTCCTCATCGTCGCGTTGCTGTTTCGCCGCATTACATTGTGCCACGAGACCAGCATTCTATTTGCTCACCGGGACGCGAAGCAGATCCGACTGGATCCGACCGCTCTGACTGCCCGGCTGCCTGCGACGGCTTACCTGGGAACAGACAAAGGACAAAGCGCAATTCAGCAGATGATTCATAATAACAGTAATCAGGCATGTGAGCAGGTGCACGGAGAAAAAACATTAGTGGTCGCAAATAATTTTTCGTTTTTTTTTTTTTTTTTTTTTTGGTATTGAACCAACAATAAGTCAGTTGCTTCAACGAAAAAGTTTTGTTAATGTAGTTCTGCTCCGGCAACGCACCTATTTGTTGGAGCAACTAACTTTTCGTTGGTGCAACTAACAATTAGTTACCCAAACCAAATTTTAGTTCCGAGGACAAAATCTACTGCTTGTCTGGAAATCAACTAAAACATTTGTTTGCGATCACTAATCTTTTTTCTCCCCGTGTGCGGTCCATTTGAACTGCAATGACGCGGTAGGTCGCCTCCGTCAAGATCGACGGCAGAGAAAATAAAAGTCTCGCCCCTTCACAACAAACAAGAGCGCGCGAACTGCAATAAGCGCCGCTTCTTCACCCGAGCCAGGCGGTGCCCGGCCGGTTGTTCCCAACCACTTTGCGCGCTACTGCCGCCGCCGCTACCACCGCTGCACGGATGGCTACTCCGCGAGCTCCTTTGGCCGCTGCTGCTGCTGCTACTGCTACTACTGCTGCTGCTGCTGCTGCTGCTGCTGCTGCTGCTGCTGCTGCTGCTGCTGCTGCTGCTGATGCTGCTGCTACTGCTGCTGCTGCTGATGCTGCTGCTGCTGCACTCCTCTGGGGACGCAAAGCGCACGCGCACACTAGAGCAGAGCCAGCAGCGCCAGCAGAGCCAGCATGGCCGGGGAGCACGGATTGCGTCGCACCGCCAACACACGCACTCACACACACACACACACACACACACACACACACACACACACACACTCAATCACACACACACACACATACACACACACACATACACGCGTACATCACGCAGCAGCGCACAACCAGCGGGGGTAAAAAAAAGAGACGCGGCAGGGACGTGCCGCATAAAGGGCGCCACAGCAGCAGAACCACACGCGCCAGCTCGCACGCACACGCACGCACACGCACACACACGCACGCACACGCACGTGACAACCGGCCGGTTCCGAGGGGTGGATTTAGTGTAGTCGTGACCGCGGCAGGGGCCTATGTGACGCGGTGGGGCTCGCTGGTGCTGACCGCGGCGCGGCGGCCTTGCGGCCCCAAAGCGCGACAGCGCCGCCCGACCATCGGGGCCCTGTCCTGTCCATTACCATAGCCAAATATTTCCCTGCCGGCACCGCCAAATTTATTCCCCCGCCTGTTTACAAGCGCGGGGTATCTTCTGAGGCGGCGGCCGACTCAGCGGCTCCTCATTGAAGTGCCCGACGGAGGAGGGGCTCTTGTGCAAGGCGACGGGGGGCGGCCCGCGCTGTCGTGCAGGCATATCTTTCACCGATTACAATCTCTTTCTCTCTCTCTCTCTCTCTCTCTCTCTCACTCTCTGTCTCTCTCTCTCTCTCTCTCTCTCTCTGTCTCTCTCTCTGAGTCTCTCTGTCTCTCTCTCTGTCTCTCTGTCTCTGTCTCTCTCTCTGTCTTTCTCTCTGTCTGTCTGTCTCTCTCTCTCTCTCTCTGTCTCTCCCCCCCCCCCCTCCCCACCCGCACACTACTTGCAGGGAGGGCCACACCGTCTCTGATTTAAATTGAATTAATATTCCCTCGCGCTCGGCTCCACCACCACCTCGCCCCGGCCGCCCCGGCCCCCCGGCGGTGTGGCTGTGACAAACGGGCCGTGGGAATCGCCGTGGCGCTGCACCAACGGCTGCGCGGCTTGCGCCTTGCGGCCCGAGCTCTTTACCCCCCAGAGGGGGGGGGGGGGGGGAGGTCCTCTAATCGTGTTCGACGACGGCGCGTCATTAGCGACGTCGTCCTGACCCCCCCCCCCCCCCCTTCCGACCCTCCCGAGACGTGAAAGGACCCACCTTCTCTTCCCCTCCCCCCCCCTCTCTCTCTCTCTCTCTCTCTCTCTCTCTCTCTCTCTCTCTCTCTCTCTCTCTCTCTCTGCTTACGGGCTTAGAGAGCTACGTGTGTGTCGGCGTGTCGGCGTCCCCCAGGGAATCGACGCGAACCACCACACCGCCTATAGTCACACTGCGCGGGCCTCCGAAAACGCGACCGGAAAAAAAATGTCTGGAGGAGGGAAATTTCGGGGGAAAAATCGTAGTGTTGGTAGTGTGATGGTGCCCGTTGGTAACCGGAACTAATCGGGGTCGTTCCGGTGGTTCCGGTGGTTCTAGTGGTTCCGGTGGTTCTAGACGCAGGTTCGAGGCGATGAATGATCACAGCACAGCAAACCCCCGACGCGAGTCTTCTGCCGTCTGTCGGCGGCTTCTTCTCACGCACTTCTCAGGGTTCGCTGGGCTCCGCTGGCTGAAGCTGAAAGCGCTGCGAAACACCCTGCAGCAGTCGACGCGCGCCGTTTTCCGAGACGCTGCCTTCCGAGCAGGGCTCAGTACCGCCGCCGCCGCTGCTGCCGCTGCCGCCGCCGCTGCTGCCGCTGCCGCCGCCGCTGCTACGCTGTAGTGTTAATGCTCTTAGGGAGTCGTGCTACCTGCCATCCTCAGGCACCAAGTGCGAGTGCGTGTTTGCGTCTGTGTCGCGCTGGGAGTGGATGGATACCCCATCCGTCTCGCACACACACACCCCTCGTCCATACAAGCAGAGTAAGTTCTTAACCTCTGTCTCTATCCCGCCTCTCTCATTCTCTCCCCTTCTCCCTTCCTCCCTCCCGCCCGTCCGCCCGGGAGATGGATGGGAAAACGTCGTCGTGGAGGGGGACCCGGGCGGGATGAAGCGAGATCGAGACAAGGCTGCTGCTGCTGCTGCTGGTGCTGCTGCTGCTGCTGCTGCTGCTGCTGCTGCTGCTGCTGCTGGTGCTGCTGCTGCTGCTGCTGGTGCTGGTGCTGCTGCTGCTGCTGCTGCTGCTGCTGCTGCTGCTGCTGCTGGTGCTGCTGCTGCTGCTGCTGCTGCTGCTGCTGGTGCTGCTGCTGCTGCTGCTGCTGCTGGTGCTGCTGCTGCTGCTGCTGCTGCTGCTGCTGTGCTGCTGCTGCTGCTGCTGCTGCTGCTGCTGCTGCTGCTGCTGCTGCTTCTGCTGCTGCTGCCGCCGCCTGCCTGGCTTCAGAGGAGCAAGTTTCTTGTCGGCATCATCAAACTGGCATCCAAATACCATCCCTTGCCGTACACGCACACACAGGCCCCGGGAGCCCTTCGCCCTTCCTGGGCCGGCTAAGCCTGCAGGGCAGGGCCTTATGTTAGGGCCTGCAGCCACCTCCTCTGCATATTACAAGTTTTGCAGGCGGCGCGGCCCGGGGGGCTCCGGGCTCCGGGCTCGGGCTCCGGTCCTCGGGCTCCGGGCTCCGCCGTCAGACGATCGGGCACCGCCCCGGCCGGCCCCGGGCACCCTAAGTCGCCTACGGTCCGCTGTAGCCTGTCCAGCAGCTGGACCTCCACCTCCTCTGACTGGTGCGAATTCCTCGGGCAGTGACGCGGGTCGCTGGGCTGTGCCTTGGCAGAGGCGCTGTTGGGTCTCTGCTTCTGCCAGCAGCGCACACATAGCTGCTGTGAGTGGCCGAGCCGGGCCGAGCTGTGCTATACATTCCCCACATGGCTCCGCATAGTTCCTTAGTCGTTCCCCGAGTCGTTCCACGTCGGCGGCAAACGCCAGCAAACGCCCCATCGCCATCATTAGCCCCCCCCCCCTCATCCTCACCACGCCCTGCCCCGGCAGAGCAGACCCCGGCGAACTATGTGTAGCCTAGAACAAGGACGATGGGACTTAATGAAGTAGCTGAACTGTGTGCGTAAAGGGGGGCGGGAGCGGGGGCACAGCGCAAGTGATAGCGGCGTCCTGGGGACGGACAGGGCACGTAGGGCCGCCGTGGGGGCAGGGGAGCAGGTTAGCGCGCTTCGATTGACCCGCGACAGTCGCCGGGATGTGAAGACGGGGGACTTGGCGGGGCGGAGCGGCGGGGCGTGATGACCCCGTCGGGGGCTGCTGGCGACCGGCGGCGGCTGCGGTGACGTCACGCGTCCTTGGCGCCGGCCTGTAGGGCCTGCAGGGTGCTGGGTGTTCTGTTCATTGTCACTCGTCGAAATTCGAGCCGAAAGGAAAAGGGCGGGCGATGGGATTGACTGCGGTGGAGGGGCGGGGCTAGGGGCGGCGAGGGGGCCTGGTTATGGCCGCTGCCTGACTGGACCCGCCCCCGGCCCGCCCCCGGCCCGCCCCCGGACTGCCGATAGGCTCGCAAGGGCTCTCCAAGGTTTGTGCCATCCGGGAGACACCGCTGTGCCATCCGTAGGCCCCGTCGTACCCCGAGGGGTACTCTATTGGCAAGCGAGAGAACTCGCAAGCTAGAGGTGCACTCCTACGTCCCAAATTCATAGCACTTACGGTTAACGAAAGGCCGAACCCTTAGCCATTCGCCCCAGCCGAGTCTCGCCAGACACACTTCCCGGGGTGGGGAGTCGAACCAGTGGAGGTTCGACACCGGGAAGCGCCGCTTACCACCAATGCTGACGCGTTAGTGTCGGATATTTCGGAGTGCAAGGTTCGTGGTTCAACTCTTTGCCGGAGTCAGACTTTTTCTGCAAGTTTACTGAGTAAAATATACCAATAGAACGGGCGTCATGTGTGCACTCCGCGTCAGCGTTGGTGGTAAGCGGCGCTTCCCGGTGTCGAACCTTGGTAGCTTGGTTCGACTCCCCCCCACCCCGAGACTCCCCAGCGGTGTCTCCCGGATGGCACAAACCTTGAAGAGCCCTTGCGGGAAGACCCAGGGCCGGGAGCCGTAGGTTCACTTTTTTTCATTAATTCCTTAATTACAATCAAGCGAGCGAGCGACGCGAATTTTGAACCCTAAAGGACTAAAACTACCATTACGAAACACGTGTCACAAATTCGCCCGCGATTGGCCTTTGGGCAGCCTAGTTTTTAATATATGCCCTATCTGTCGGGTCGGAAAACGACATAAATAAAGGGAGTGGGAACGGTACGGAAAATGAATTCGTCCCCTGCGCGGACGCCGGGCAAATGACGGCACGGCGGGAAGGGGAGGGTCGAACCGACCTGCCAATAATAATCCTTCCGGTTATTCGACCTCGGCGCGCGGAAGCGCTGCGCAAGAAGGTATATATAACAACGTCTTGTTTCAATCTGTCATCGTTCCGGCCCAGTTGACGCGTCGGTTCGCTCCATCGTCGCGGCGGCGGAGGCGGCGGCGGAGGCGGCGGCGGAGGCGGCGGCGGAGGCGGCGGAGGCGGCGGCGGGGGAGGCGGCGGGGGGTGGATGCTGTGCACCGCGGCCCGGCGCCGCCGGGTGATCGGGTGGCACGGTGTGTCACCACGGTCACGCCTCGTCACGGTCACGGTCCCCAATATCCGTCACGTTATACGCCACCGCATGGCGTCACGCCTCAAATGGTTACCGCCTGAGTTTTTTTTTTTTTTTTTTGCCTCGCACCGGAGGAGACCACCCATCGTCATCGATGGACGCGCGAAGAAAAAAAGAGGGGAGACGGCGACAGCCACTCCAGACTAAAAGAGTAGTAGCAGCAGCAGCGGCAGCGGCAGCGGCAGCAGCAGCAGCAGCAGCAGCAGCAGCAGCAGCAGCAGCAGCAGCAGTCGGTTAACAGGGAATGAATACATGCGCGGGGAAGAGTCTGGCCGTGTGACCGTGGGGGGGGGGGGGGGGGCGGTTCTAGAGGGGGCCCTCGCGCCCCGTGTGTCCTCCGCCGCCACGCCGGATGCCAGTTTTCAGTCGCTTCCGCGGAGTGAAAGAGTTTTCTGTTCGGGACGCCCCGCTCCAACCCGCTCCCCTCCCTCCCCGACCGCCGCGTCGCGCCGTAGGCTTACTACCGGCCGCCAAGTTACTTCCCAACCCAAGCCGCGCGCGCGCGCGCGAGTGTGTGTGTGTGTGTGTGTGTGTGTGTGACCAGTCGGGGCCTGGATAAGATCGTAGCGTGGAGTACCGCCGCAAGACGCGACGTCAGCAGGAAAGAGAAGGCGAAGCGCGGTGCGTCGCGAAAAGGAGGGGAAGGGAGAGTGACAAGAGAAGAAAGAGGAGACACTAGACAATTGAAGGGGAGGCAAAAAAAAATCGATTCCGTGCCGGGCTGCGCTTTCTCGGAGTACTAGTTGTGTGTCGTTTCTGTGTGTGTTTAGGGGCGAGTACGTACGGCTGCCGTGCGGCGAGGGGGGAGGGGGAGGGGAGAAAAGGGGCAAAAAATGTACGCGTGGCAGTGGGGCGGGAAGCGAAGAGCGTTCAGTGCTGAAGAACCTCAGCCGGGGCGCCACCAGGGCAACAAGCCCCTGGCCCCACAGCCACTGGCCGACACCAACCGATCGGTGGGGCCGGCGCTGAAGCGTGCCTCCGCCGCCACAACCACCACCGCCGCTGCCGCCGCCGCCGCCGCCGCCGCGCCCCGGATTGGAAGTTTTTAAGCCGAGACCCATCACGGCCGGACAGCGCGGGTCGTCCGGGTCCCCCGGCGCTGCTCTGATAAGCGCAGAGCGTGACAGCCAACGCGACGGAACGGAGAGTCGAGAAGCGAGGCGGTCCCAGCGGGAGGGAGCGTGCGAGTGAGACAGAAGGTCCAAGCAAATGTTGTCGGGCCAACCTTTGAGTGCGAAAAATTTGACGGTCGCCCGGAGGAACAGAGGTGGCCGTGATCAGCGTGTCCCCGACTCACCTGCCGCCAGTTGCAGTCGGCTGAGCGGGCTTCCCAAGGGCCTAACCCGTGGCGCATTGGTAGCGCGCCTGCAATGGAAGGCACGGGTCGCTGGTTCGATTCGTAGCGGCGCGTTTAGTTTTGGAGGCCGATATTAGATTTAAAGACGGTCCCCGTACAAGAAATTTAGCGACAGCCTCTCTGCTTGGTGACGTCACCAAAATCCCTGTGAGGTAGGCAAACCCGCTGCGCTCTGACGGCCAGGGCGAATAGCACAGAAGTTCACCCCCGCTGGACTGCAGTCTGTGCACGGTGCGCAGCGCGGCGTGGCGAACGCATATGGTGGGCTGGAATGAAGCCAGCAAGCCTGAGCGGAGGGGGGGGGGGGCACCTATGCAGCGCTTTATGCATTTTTATTATGTTTGCTCCGGATGAGTTCCCGTCGCGGCTGCAGCCCGCCGTTTCTCGCGTCGTTTTATTCCGAAACGTGGAGTGCGCGCAGTGTGTGTGTGGGTCAAAAAGTCACCCGGGAAATAAAATCATGCCGCACAGTCAAAACAAAATCGTCATAATTAAAAAAAAAAAAAACGGAACCAAAACTGAGCTTGGATTCTTCCTGGAGTCCTATGGATGCACGGTGTTGCTGCAACGTGAATATTTCACCGGGGATGAAGTCGAAACCCCGAAACAAAACGGATCCCGTCGTGTCCCTTGTCGCTCCCGGTCGACAGCGGCGCAACAAGCCGCACCAGGTCGGCGGCGAACGGGCTCCGCATGAATGGGGAGTGACACCGCGCATGAGAAATTCAGCAGCGTGTTGCCGGAGCGTGACGGGCGGTCCGGTGTGCCGCAGTGCCGTGCCGACCTGTGTGCGATTAGCTGTGAAAACCCCTTGTTCTGCTCTGTTCTGCTCTGTTCCGGGCGGTGATTGTTCTGAAGAGCGCCGCGGCCGGCTAAACGGCCGAATGCACGTGCTGTTTGTTCGCGCCAGATTTCGAGCTGAGCAGCGTGTGGCTGGCAGAGATTTCCGCTGTGATGGGGGCGGGCCGGGGGCGGGCTGGGGGCGGGCCGGGGGCGGGCCGGGGGTGGCGGCGGGCGCGAAGTGCCGTGACGGAGTGGCGAGCGGGGGGCGGTGGGGCGTGGCGCCTATGAATCTTTAAGGTAGGCGCGGCCGCGTGCGGCGAGTGCCCGTCCCGACCCTTCCGCCCCCAGGTCCCCGCCGTGAGTGGGAGTACAGGAGGGGGAGGGCAAGAGCAGAGCGGAGACAATGTCATAGAGGGGAGTCTGAGGACGGGATTTGCATGTGGCAACGACGGCCTCCTTCGAGATGGATGATGATGACCCCGTCCGGGGCTCCGGGGGCTGCATGGGCTGCAGGGGCCCCACCTGCAGCGCGGAGCGGGGCGTGGAGGTACCCGCGTGCGCTGTTGGTACAGCCATGATGCGGGGCTGCGGGGGCTCGGGGGGCGGCGAGGGCGGCGGGGGCTGCGGAGGCTCGAGGGCTGTGGCCTTGCAGGAGCACCATCGCATCACGATACACAGCGTCTTACAGGCGCGGCATGTCCCCTGCCTCCCTCCGGGCCTTCGGGGCCCCCGAGCCCCCCGGGGACCCATCCCTCACCCCCTCCGCGCAGCTCGGATGGGACTTTGGTCCAGTTCAGCGGGGGGGATGCTGCCGGGAGGGGAGGGGGAGTCGACGGGGTCCTCGTGAATAAGGCAGACGACGGCCGCTGCATGTAAACGGCCACGGACCCCGCAGCGCAGCTCCACGCCGTCCACGACGTCATCCTCGGTGTCCCCGACGTCCCCCCTTTGCCGTCATTACGGATGGACGGATGACCCCACTGGAGTCTCAAGTGAAATGTCAAGATACGGAGGCCTCTGCCCGGGCATGGGACACTGGGCACTGCTCCTCTGATGCGGGCTCCGGGCCCACCGAGCGCCTGCGGTGGCCGGGGTAGGCCAGCCCGCACGACACGGCTGCGCTCGGGTCGATGTGGCCTACCCACCGGGCGCTCTCCGCTCGCCGTTCGCCTGTCCAGCAGGAACGGGAACGGGATTATGGGCGCGCAGAATCTCGAACATCAGGACGGCTCCACCAAAATGGTCACGAAAAAGGTCGAGAGTCACTGGCTCACAACGGCAGGTGGCGGCAGGTGGCCGCAGCTGGCCGCAGGTGGCGGCAGCTGGCGGCCAGTATTTGCATTTTTATTACGGCGATGTCCGGGCAGTGCGGCGGAGGGAGGGGGCCGACAGACGAAGATCGGCCCTCGGCTCGGCCCTCGGCTCAGACCGACACAAAGCGGATGGTCGTTGGCCGCCATGCTCCGAGCCCCTCCAATTACTTTCCAACCCCTTTATTTTTACCCATACAATGAATAACGGGGAAGGGTGCGGGGACGAGGGAGAGAAATAATGCACGGACTCCATAAAAGCACGCTGGCGCAGCATTGTCACGCGGAAATCGGAGACTCGCGCAGGAAAAATTGATTGGATAAGCCCGGTCCGAGCGCCAGCGGCGGGCCGGCGGCCGATCGGCGGCGGTGGCGGCGGCGGCGGCGGCGGCAGCGGCGGCAGCGGCGGCAGCGGCGGCAGCGGCGGCAGCGGCGGCAGCGGCGGCAGCGGCGGCAGCGGCGGCAGCGGCGGCAGCGGCGGCAGCGGTGGCAGCGGCGGCAGCGGCGGCAGCGCTGCTGAAATATATTCGCCTCCATAACGAGGACTGACGGGGCAGCCGCGGCTGGACTGCTGGACACAGAGCACGCCACGTACGGGGCTCTGGACACTGTATTTTGATTTGCAATACAGATGGCAAAAAGTGCGAAAAGTATTGCAAAACTGCTGTATTGCAAACTGTTTGCAATAACGTGGTCCTTATTTCTTGTGGAGGTGTATCACTATTTCTTTGCTATAACGATTTATCGCAAATTTTAGTGATATGTATTGCAATTCAAAACACGGTGGAGTCTGCCGCGTTATGACGTCAGACCGCGCTGACTCCGAACCTGAAGCCCTTTAGCCCGGAGCTCGACATCTTTTGCGATTCAACGACCAACCCAGTAGCAGGCTGGGCTGGGCCAGGCTTGGCCGCTGTGCGCCCGACTGTGCTCGGCCAGGCCTTCATCCATATCGATGGAGCACAGCAGAGCAGGATCTAGCCATATGCAGCCCGCAGGCAATGCGGGGCCCAGCCAGGCCCAATGCCAGCCCCCCGCCGCCTGCCAGGCACTGAGCATGCACCGCCTATATCCATCCATGACATGCCCCTCCGGCACCACGAAAGGGCGGGAAAAAAATCCTCTATAACCAAACGCGACATTTTCCACTGAACCGTGGTGGGAGGGGAGGGAGAGGCCCGGTGTAGACGTGAGTGCGGGCATATGCACCCGCCGCCACCGCCGCCACCACCGCCACCGCTGCCCCCTGCTGTATTCGGATTCGACTTATTATTCATGGCGTCGTCAAAACAGAGCAGGCGAGATGTGCGAGCGCCATGGAGACATGATGTGGCCGACACAACGCGGGAGAACGACCGCAAAGGAGGAGGACGAGGAGGAGGAGGAGGAGAAGGAGGGGAGGGGGCCACAGAGGACAACCTGCAACGTGCCCTCTGTGAGCCCACCCCCTTCTTATTCTCCTCCCTTTCGTACTCATACGTACTCACACGCAGATACATATCAGTGCGCGCATTGTAAGCTCCCTCTCTCTCTCTCTCTCTCTCTCTCTCTCTGTCCTAGCTCTCTCTCTGTCCTAGCTCTCTCTCTGTCCTAGCTCTCTCTCTGTCCTAGCTCTCTCTCTCTGTTCTAGCTCTCTCTCTGTCCTTGCTCTCTCTCTGTCCTAGCTCTCTCTCTGTTCTAGCTCTCTCTCTGTCCTAGCTCTCTCTCTGTCCTAGCTCTCTCTCTCTCTCTCTCTCTCTCTCTCTCTCTCTCTCTCTCTCTCTCTCTCTCTCTCTGTCCTAGCTCTCTCTCTGTCCTAGCTCTCTCACGCCTGCCGGCCTGCCCCAACTTTCTCGTCAGTGTCGCCGTAACTTGAACCATATTCCTTGGTCGAGGCCGAGGCGCGGCCCGAGACCTGGCCGCCTCCGGTGATGTATGGGGCTGCTGGATAGACTGCCGTCCCGAGGCCAGCCCGAAAGAACCCGAAAGAACCCGAAGGAACCCGAAAGTACCCAAAGAAGCAAAGAACAAGCCCCCCACACACAAAAAAAAAATCACTATAGTCTTGAATTTGTCACGAATTTCAGATAGAGCGATGAAGGGATGCCAGCGGTGTGATGCACCGTCCTCACACACACACACACACACACACACACACACACACACACACACACACACACACACACACACACACACACACACACACACACACACACACACACACACACACGGCAGGGGGCTGCCGGGGGCTGCGCCGGGGTCCGGGTGAGTGATTAGGGCTGAATCTCCCCTGACATAGGCAGCTCGTAACGCATTGCGCCCGTTTCCGCGCCAACGG